>CM068357.1:30411814-30499314 GCA_034769755.1 Odontamblyopus lacepedii | reverse complement strand
CTTAAAAAAAGCTAACCAAAAACATGTTCTGCCTCTTGGTTATTATAGTATCTCCCTCCTGTGTCCGAAAATACATTATTTTAGATTGATGTTGAAGACTATTGCTATACAGACTCACTGAAAGAGATATCCAAATGACTTTGTAGTACTGTTGTCTGTATCCGTCCTAACAGCTGTTGACCGGATAGGATGCTAAATCAGGAAGGGCATCTGGCTTAAAATAATGTGTTGCCTCTTGGCTCTCTTCTGTGTCTACAAATCAATGTTATGGCTTAATGTTGAACATTATTGCCATACAGATACACTGAAAGGGAAACATTGGCTTGTCGATATGTCTTTATTGTCCTTTGACCTGTGAGGGTGCTAAATATCGAAGAGAATCTTGAATAAATAAAAATCTGACCTTTTCTCTGTCTTGTGTCCACAGTGAACAAGCACAAGCCGTGGATTGAGACTTCGTACCATGGGGTGATCACCGAGAACACAGAGGTGGTGCTGCTGGACCCTCCGCTGGTTGCTCTGGACAAAGATGCTCCGGTCCCATACGCAGGTAGGAGCTGTTTAAGAATATTTACAACAAAATACAATGCGACGGGGCTCTGACTGAGACGTGATGATGATGAGGCCAATGGATTCATTTGTTTTTGCTGCATTTTGTTATTCAGTGGAGTCCTTTTAGTGTAGATTTGTTTTTAAATTTCTTTTTTCTACACAAATTGTTTGATTTTTTCTGTCCACACACAAGAGAGTATTACTTGTTGACCTAGTTTACCTTCAGACATTTATGTTACGTTTTTTTTAGACTTATTTTATTTATTTAATTTTTTGTTGTTGTTTGAAAGTTTAAAGGTGCACTGATACCCCCTTTCAACCAAGGCAGTTCCAGTGCTTGTTTGGAGCCACTGCCATATCTTGAACCAGTTCCGCTTGAACCAGGATCACTTAGCTCCGGGCTGCTTAGCTCCAGGCCCATGGTGCCCCTGCCCACAGTGCCCTGGCCCACGGTGCCCCCACTCGCGGTGCTCTGGCCCGTGGAGAAAGAATTACTTTTCGGGAACGCATCCTTTGCCGATAACAATGACGAAGAGCTGTATGTCTTTGTCTTTGGATTGACAAGAACATTTGTAAAATGAATATCAGCATAATAGATCTGTAGCGATCGTCCTCCATTATTGTTTATCAGAACTGACAGCTGTTGGGTCGCTAGGACAACAGTAGCGCGTGCAGGGACGTAGCGACGTAGCACTTCTCCGGCTCTCAGCTGATGGAAAACGAGTTGGTTCTTGGATAATCGGCAGGAAGCACCAGCACCAGCCCAGAACCAGCACCTGGTTGGCTGCGGTGGAAAAGAGGTATGAGTAGCTTTCCTGGTACAAGTCCAGCACCTGGTTGTGTCTATGGAGATATACAGTATTTGACAGATTGCTTTCCCTGGAATGTACCATAGTATTTTTTTTTTTTTTTTTAACCTTTATTTACCCAGGAAAGTCCCATTGAGATTACTAATCTCTTTTTCAAGGGAGTCCTGCCACGCACACTCCACTTTCATACTAGGCAATGTGGGTGAAGTGTCTTGCCTGAGGACACGACGACAGTTTTTGCAACTGGCGCCCCCCTGTGGCACCTGGAATTCCCAGTGGTCTCCCATCCAAGTACTACCCAGGCCCAGCCCTGCTTAGCTTCTGAGATCTGACGGGATCAGGCTTTGACAAGCCGGTATGGCATTAAACTTAATTATTATTTAATTATAGGTGTTTTAACAATAAACAATAATAAAACACTACCTTGAAAAACTATGTATTCTATGGGCCCACCTCCACAAATCAGACCTGTAAATTGGCATGGTTCTTGTTTCCATGGAAATAGGTAAGTTTAATATCATACTGTGAGAAATTCCAGGCAAAGCAACAACATCTCCAATGTACAGATACAGTGCAAAAGCATTAGCGTTAGCATCAAAATGTTGTGGGTTTCTACTTCTAACTATAAAACGTTTTTATTGTCTACAAACCAATAAGTAAGGCAAATTAACATGCTAGTTGTTGTCAGCAGTGGCGTGGTGGCAAAACACCCCTCGGCTAGTTGAAAGTCGTGAAAAACTCATTACGGTGAATAATTAGAATGTTTAGAATGCATAAGAAAAGCAAGGAATAAGTCTGACCCTCCACAAACGGTTAAAATCAACTGGTTATGAGTTTTTAAAATCTTTTTAAGACACTTTACATCAGCTCATCTGGTCATTTCTCAGTTGCCATTACCTGGACCTGTCTAATATCACTTTGTTCAGTATTTTTTGAGTAACAGCCCTCTCCTTTTGTGCAATTTTCGTGCAACTTTACCAACCGTTCTGAACACCTGCAAGGCTCGCAGGAAAGATGCTGTGAAGGACAGCTGAAAGGTCATCACGGCGTGCTATATTGTATCACTGAAAAGGTTGGGGATATAAATTTCAAACCTAAATCTCCCTCTCGCTACTTTCAACTGTCACTCTGGTTTAAAGAGCCCATACTACGCCATTTTCAGATCTAAGGTATAACGTTGTTTTCTCGTCAAAAACATACCCGGAGCTGTCTGGTTTCTTTCACACATGTTTAACACAACTCCATAGATCTTCACCAGAATCATTTGGATAATTCAGCACAAGTTCAGTTATGTTATTGAGAAAACAACATTTTATGACCATAAACAAAAGCAAAAAACAATTCTTACATTTTTTCATTCTCATTGTGGTTTATTTTGTATGATCTTAAACAATCAACCGAATCAACCTTTGTGCCTTCGTTGACATTATTATTAGTTTGGACGAACATAAAAGGAGAAAGAAAAAAAAAATTCTTCACTCTCATTTTGCTGATTTTGATACGATCATAAACGATAAACTTCTGTGCCTTCTTTATTATTATTATTAATTTGTACGACCATAAAATAAAGTCATCTTGTCATTGTATTTCTGTTAGAGGGGTCCAATAATTTAAAAAAGTCTAACACCGTAGCATCCTTTAAAAAAACTTATAAATCATTATGTTTTGAAAGATATATAGCTCTAAATTAACAAATTATGCTTTAAATTGTCTTTATTTTCATTTATATTTTGTCTCATATATACAGTAAGTTGCAAGTGAAATTGTAAATGCAAACTTGCTGTTCATACGCTGCTTTTCTTTCTTCTTCTTGAATTCTGCCATTGTTCAAAGTAATTTAACTTAAACCCTTTTGGTCATGATCCATGGGGTGTTGTAGTCTATGTTTTGTTTTGTTTTGTATCGCTGCAAAATGACTGAATAACTACTACTAAAAAAACGTTCCTAATCTGAATTTAGACATCAGAACAACACAACAAGAAACCTTTTTTAATCCAATTGCTTCCAAAAAGCCAACATTACATAAAAACACAGATTTCTTATTGTTTTTATGTGGAAAGTGTCCCAAACAGGCCCCCGTAGAGGCTGGGGACACCATGAAAAGACTGGATTAGATCATTCTCTCTTTGTGCCGGTTCCAGCTCTTCTGACGTTGTGCCAGTGCTGGTGGGAGGACACTGGCTTCGGGCTGTTGAGTCTGCTGGCCGGGCTGACTCCCTGTGCTAATCCCCGACAGGCCGACTCCCGCTAGGCCCACCCCCACCGGGCGGCTAATGTGTCAAAGCCTGGGCATGGGGCTTTGATTTGGGCTAGTGGTCCGGACAGCCAGGCTCTTGATGAACTGGATAATGGATGATACGCTGAGCCAATGCACAGTGGTGGTGAGTCAATTTAGAAACACGCTGCAATTTTTTCCGGTGGATGTTCCGTCACCTACTTGTTGTCATGGATACGGAGCCTTCATGTATTTAATTGTGGGAGTTTTAGTGTTCAAAAATGTTCAGATTCGACATGTAACTTGACCTGGAGGTTTTCTTCACTCAAGCCCACTCACCTCTTCACCTCCTCTCTTTCTCTTCTTCTATCCGTCCTCCTCATCTCTTTCCCTGCTCTTCTCCATCTCTCACCTCCTCCTTCTTATCTCTCTCCTCTTTCTCTTCCTCTCTCCCTCCCTCTCATCTCTCTTGCTCCTTCTCTTTCTCCCTCTCTGCTCTTCTCTCTCTCCTGTTTTTCTCCCTCCCTCTCTCTTATCTCTCTCTCTCCCTCTCTCCTCTTCCTTCTGTTTTTGCCCTCCTCTCCTCCCTCTCACCTCCTCCTTCTTATCTCTCGCCTCCTTTCTCCTCCTCTCTTTCTCTTCCTCTCTCTCTGCTCTATTCCCTCTCTCTCCTGTTTTTCTCTCGTCCCCCTATCACCTCCTCCTTTTTTATCTCTCTCTCCTACCCTCCCTTCCATCCCTCTCTGCCTCTCTTTTATTCTCCTCCCTCCCTCTCACCTCCTCCTTATTGCTCTCTCATTGTCTTCCTTCCATTCACTCTCTCCTCCCTCTCACACCCTTCTTATCTCTCTCTCCTCCTCACAGTTTCTTCCATTCTCTCTCTCCTCTCCTGTGATTCTTTCTTCCATTCTCTCCCCTCCTTGTCCCTGTGATTCTTTCTTCTATTCTCTCTCTCTCCTCTCCTTGTCCCTATGGGTCTTTCTTCCATTATCTCTCTCCTCTCCTCCTCCCTCTCTTCTCTCTCCTCTCCTCCCTCTCTTCTCTCTCCTGTCCTCTCTTCCTGTCCTCGTCCCCGTGGGTCTTTCTTTCATTCTCTCCTCGTCCCTGTGGGTTTTTCTTCCATTGTCTCTCTCCTTTCCTCGTCCCTGTGGGTTTTTCTTCCATTCTCTCTCTCCTCTCCTCTCCTCCTGTCCCTGTCCCTGTGGGTCTTTCTTCCATTCTCTCTCCTCCTCTTCCTGTCCTCGTCCCTGTGGGTTGCCCATTACCGGGAGCCCCTCTGGCCATGCCACAGCAGCATTCACATTTGACACAATAAAAACAGAGGAGTGTTGGGTAAGCACAGGCCCACACACACCGGCTCAGAGACACATGCCAAACTGGGCCTTTCACCATATGAAGCTTTCCAAACACATTTAGAAGAAATCCAGACAAAACATGCACATGCACACATCTAAAACTGAACTATTCTGCAAAATCTACTTTCCAAAGCTTTTAATCATCTTCTATTTGTCTCCCCTCACCATTTACTCACCCAAAGTTGTATCTGGAGTGATTTGTGCTTGTTTGAACAGTGTTAGGCTGCATTCAGACCGCAGGGCTTAATGCTCAATTCGGACTTTTTTGTGAAATCCATTTTTTTTTTGTGAGGACGTTCACATTTCCAATTAAACGTGACTTGTATGTGATCTCGAGTGTGAACTTTAAATGCCTCAGAAGTGTCCCGCATGCACATTAGAGGATTTATTATGGGAGTAGCCTAAACACGGACGAAAGGATTGAGCACCTGGCAATTTTCAAGTTGCTGTCGTACCGGAGCCAGAACATTTGCAGCTTATTTGTTTTAAGGAGGAGATTGAGAAGGAGAAGGACAAGGTTTTGGCCATGATTTTTTGTGGAGCAGTGGCAACGTCCGCAGAAAGGAACATGTGGGTGCCGAATCATAGCCAAGAGTGGTGGGATTGCTATGTACTTCCCTGCTTCACTGACACAGAGCTCATACACAATTTTTGTATGACGAGAAGAACATTTGTGAGCGCCTACTTGTACCACTCGCTTGTTGACGACGTGTAGGTCGGATGAATGCGACCTGGCCGTTCAGACTGAAGTCACATGTCAAAAGATCGAATATGTCTCGGTGTTAGGAGCACATAAGTGGCCTGGGTTACATTTTGAAAAAATCAGATCCGTTCATTAAGAGATCAGTTACAGGGCACACAGGGGTGAAAAAATCTCATTTGGGTCATTTCAGGCTGCAGTCTGAACATAGCCTTAAATCTCTCACCAATCAACTCCTGTTTTCACAGCCCACTGCTCTGTATTAAATTCTCCAGTTTTATTTTCTTAATCTGTGGTGTGTGGTATTTTGGTGCCAATAAAAAAAAAAAAAAACTACAAAAAACTTATCCATCTGAGGTGCTGACATCTGCATGGATCTTGATGACGTTTTCGGTGATGTCAGCTCCCATTGGGCACCACAGTTTCTAACGCAGAACTCAGCAGACTTGTTTCTTTTATTAAGACCCCAGCCCATAGTCACAAAGTTCAAGTGCTCGAAGCTCTGCCCCTCACTCCAATTTCCAGGCAGCCCAGTGCAGCTTTGAACAGCTGCCTCAGTATTTGAATTTTCAGAAAAATCCGTGTTATGCGTGATCCCAATCAACAAAAGGTCCTGTAATCCTGGTTCCGAATCTGTAGATATCCTCTGTGTCCTCCACGGAACAACACGCAGGTTCGCCCGACCCTGTTTGTCTTGAAAAAATGGTGTCAATTGCGTTGGGTGGCCAAGTTATCAAATCCATAGTTAATTCAGGTTCAGAGAGCAGAACGGAGTCTCTCAAAGTGTAAAGACATAGACAGAGGCAAAGCAGGAAGATAAGATAGAACAGGAGAGGAGAGAAATGTGTCTGCCCTCGTCAAGAGCCAGAGAGAAAAAGCCTTTTAGAGAAATGCCCTTTTAGATCAATACTGTGATTTAAAATGTGCAAATTATAACATTCTTCAAGAACAGACGTATTACTCAGAGCAAAATCTACAATTTCCTATAATAAAGGGAAGGACATTCAAGAAAAAAATATAGATCAATAAAATGAGGTACCTCCCCGTTCTCTCTCTTCTCTGATTAAATTGTTCGTCTGATATAAAAATGTACATAATGTTCCCAAAATATTCACAGAACACATTAATAAGAAATTTAAAAAACATATGCATGCACAAGTGTTAGTGCTGTTATGTAAAGAAAAGGTAAAGATGCGCAAGAAAATAAAGCCTGATAAAATGCAGTACCTCTGATATAAAAAAGTATATATTTTTTCCTGGGTGGCTGTATACTATATAATCATTTACGAATAATTTGTTAGATACATTTTGAAACTCTGACCTCCACAAAACGCAAATGGTGCTATGGGGGAGGCTATGGAGAGCTGTAAGAATATCTGCACTTATATGATGTTTTTTAGAATATTATTTGAATGACGTGACCCTAAGTAACCGCTGTTTTAATTTATTCGTGTGCAATTTATCTATATGTTTAATTCGAATTTCCAGCATTCACACCAACCTGCTCATGGACTCCAAGTATAAATTAGCTCTGATAATACAAACCTAACACCAGCAAATCTCCTATGACTTTTGTCTGGGTTAATGCGTTGTTGCACCGTCCCGATACAAATAAAAACAAACCAAAAAGTGCACCGTGTAACATTTCTGGTAGCTGGGTCAAATATTTGCTTGCCTTCATGGAGATGTTACTGTATGGCCCAAAATAGTCCACAGTATGGCATTAAACAGTAGCTTTTTCTTTACAGATGTTTAAGTAGATATGTTTAATGCATAGACTGTAAATATAAACTGCCTCCGGCTCCATAGACTCTGGTCCCAATTCACTTTACATAGAAAACTTGTCGCCTCTCTCTGTATAAACTCGGTCCCTCTCAATTATTTTCTGTCATGCCCCCCTCAGGAAGAAGAAAAGATTTCGCACCCTATCCGCTCTTCACGGAGACTATAAATAGTATCATTTGCCTATAAAATTGTTCTAAGACTTAATAGTGGTGTACTGCATTACTTTGTGTCCTTATTAACATTAAAGAAAACAGCTCTTCTGCAATTTAGTATTCACCTTATATGATGTTTACAGTGCTCGCAGGAAGGGGTGTAGAGGACGTGGTGTGTGGGGGTACACTGTCCACCCACTTCTCCCAATGTGAGATATGAAAAAATAAGAAATATAAAATACCCTACAACTTAAATGTCAAACCGGAGCTACTGGTAATGGTGACCTAGATTGCAAATAGTTAGTATAGTTTCCAGATTCCAGATGGTTAGTAGTAAAAAAGATAGTTATGTCATAGGTCTTCTTAAGACCCACCTGATTCCAGATAGTGAGTGTTCCACATTTCAGATAGTTAGTGTTCCAGATTCCAGATAGTGTTCCACATTTCAGATAGTTAGTGTTCCAGATTCCAGATAGTGTTCCACATTTCTGATAGTTAGTATTCCAGATTCCAGATAGTGTTCCACATTTCTGATAGTTAGTATTCCAGATTCCAGATAGTGTTCCAGATTTCAGATAGTGTTCCAAATTCCAGACAGTGTTCCAGATTCCAGATAGTGTTCCATATCCCGATAGTTAGTGTTCCAGATCCAGATGGTTAGTGTTCCATATTCCAGATAGTTAGTGTTCCAGATTCCACAGGGTGTTCCAGATTCCAGACAGTGTTCCACATTTCAGATAGTGTTCCAGATTCTAGATAGTGTTCCAGATCCCAGATAGTGTTCCCGATTTCAGATACTTAGTGTTCCAGATTTCAGATAGTTAGTATTCCAGATTCCATATAGCCAGTACTACAGATTCCAGATAGATAGTGTTCCAGATTCCAGATAGTTAGTTGTAAAAAAGATAGTTATGTCACAGATAGTAATCTCAAGACCCACCTGATTATCTTAGCTTTGTGGAAGGAAATGAGGGATTGTTTTTAATCACTGTAAAGCACTTTGGGTTACTTTATTTATTTATTTTTTTTTTTGCATGAAAAGCGCTCCAGAGATAAAGTTTGACTGATTGATGGTGAAAACAACCTGCATAGGCTTATGATATCTCCACTACTGTTCTCTAGTGACCTGCGACATGAGGGGACCAGGACTGATCCCAGGACTGAAGCAGGACTAAAACCAGGACTAAACCAGGATTAAACCAGGTCTAAACCACAAATCGCGTACTCCCTCTTAAAAAATACACTACACCACACTGGTTTACTGAAGCTGGATTCACAAAGCGGGATGATCGTTGGCAATGTTCGGCACGTTTTCTCTGAAAAAACTCAGGCGGCTTATTGGCGTGTCATGTCTTATCAGCCGTCATTTCTTTAAGCAACACCATAATTTATTTGGCTTCATGCTGTCCGCTGCCAACAGTTTTAGACACAGTAATCACAACGGTCTTTCCTCGTTTCCACCGTAGTCAGAGTGAAGGCGAGCACTACATACAGTACGCTTCGTCATATTTCCTCGTCTTCGCATTCATTTGTTTCATTACCTCCATCTTTCTCTGCCTTTCATTTCATCCCTGTGTAAATATTTGTCCATGGCGTCTCCTGAGGGTTTGTTCACTGCACTTCATGTCCCCTGCTCTGTGCTGTGTGTGCGCTCGGTGCAAAAATTATATAACTGGTGCAGTGAGCTCCGTCATGGTCTTTTGGTTTAATGGCAGGAAAACCATTAATGTACCTCTAATCTGAAAAGTTACACAGTGCACCTTTGCTTCTTGTGCTAAGTCTACAGGTCTAAGATTTTCTCCCTCATAGTTCCTCCTTTGTGCTATTTAAAACCTCTGCCCAAACTCCAGAATGGGCAGCTCTCCCGGCGCTCACGTCAAAGCAGAGTCCGGGCACAGACAGAGCCGGAGCTGAGGGGGCCCACTGTCCTCTAATGATCTGGTGACAACTCCGTCCTCTGTGTGCGAGTGTGAGCAGGAGGAAGGGAGGTGAAGAAGAGAAAGAGGAGGAAGAGGAGAGGTTAGAGTTGAGAGGAGAATGAGGAGGAGGTGACAGTAAAGAGAAGAGGAGGTGACAGTGAAGTGAAGAGGAGAGTTTACAGTGGAGAGGAAGAGGAGGATGATGGAGGGGCAGTAAAGAGGAGAGGAGGTGACACTAAAGTGAAGAGGAGGATAAGTGAAAGTGGAGAGGAAGTGGAGGAGAGGAGGATGGAGGGGCAATAAAGACAAGTGCCATTCAACAATAGCCATTGCCAAATTTCAGCTTAGCCTGACAAAATTTTCATTATTTTACTCTCCAGAAACAGTTAAAAACGTTCTCTGTTAGCTCGCTGTTGATTTAAGTTATTGAGTTGTCACGGGTTTCTACTAGGGGAATAACGATGGCGTAGTCAGAAGGATGTTTTTGATGTTTTAATGAATAATTATCTTCCCAAAAGAAAACGTTTGAAGAGTGCAATGTACAAACAGTGAAACAACAAAAGAAAAGGTGTTAATAATATTTATACATAACAGCAGAAATATGCTTCATGATCTTTAGAGTTACCTTCCATGTAAAGGTCCAGGTCCAGACTGACTGAGGGAGGATGTGTGGCTCTTTTATACCCAAAAACTCCTCCCCCAAACCAATTAACACTTTAATATGGGTTTCTACCTCTAAACCCAAGTTCATTATTTCAACAAAAATATGGAAAAATACAGAAAAATATATTAAACAACATGGTCATGTCCCTGCACCTGTAAAAGAACTGGGGAAAATATGATTAATATTTTATTGCAGGGAGTGATATTTTGGCTCATGCTGCTCTGTGTGGAGTTTGCATGTTCTCCCCGTGTCTGGATGGGTTCCGGGCTCCGGTTTCCCCCATCAACTCAAAACATGCCAGCACCTATGAACTAACATCAAGGACCATGACGTCCACCCTCCTGTGGGCTCACCACTCACAGAGGGGTTCATGAGGGGGGTCAGGGTGCGCAGAGGACTGGGCGGCGAACAGCTGCCCCCGCAACCCAGCCGGATAAAGCGGAAGAAGACGAACGGATGAACGCGGAAATAGGAAGTGATCGGAGGGGCTCTGTTTGACAGTGGTGCTTGCGAACGGGAGATGGATCCTGGTTGAAGTTGATTGGAGGACGAAGTTATGGATATGGATGATTTGACGGCAGACTTGTGTGCACCCAAGACGACTGCGGTGGTGACGGACGGTAAATATAGCGGGGAACGGAGCGGACGGGGAACGGGAAATGGAGCAGAAAATGGAGCGGGAACCGGTGTGGAATGAATGAATCCAGGTAAGTAGCTAGCGCAGGGTTTTTGGGCGTGCCTAGGCTAGCGCGGACTCCGACAGGGCTACTCCGTCACAAGAGTTCAGAGAGGAAGTTCCATAAGGTTTATTTTTAAAAAACACTGGTAAAATCCTGTATCACTGTAATCACAAAACACAAGAAATATTACACTCACAAGTTTCTCTGCAGTCAGTGAAACATCCTGTTAACAAACAAAAAAACAATAAAATTTAAGATACAAGTAGTTTGTCCATTTATGTGTTACCATAGCGACAAGTGCATATTGAATTTAGGTGCAAATTCAAGGAGAGGAGGAGAGATTAAAGTGGAGAGGAACAAAAAGACACTAAAGCAAGATCAAGGAGACAGGAGACAGTGCACTGCAAATTTCTCTGATCTGGCCAAGATTTTATAACTTTTATCATGTTATTCAGCTTGTTTTCAGATCGAGACTGCTTCATTCTAGTCTAGAGGAAGTTTATTTTAAGACAACTTGTTAACTAAAGTGATCTGTCCATGAAGCAAGATAATGTCACTACTTTTAAGTCGTTTTCTGATAGATTTAAGTGTTTATATCTTGAGGTTTTTTGCGGTGTGGAGTCAAGAACAGGAGGTGACAGTAAAGTGGAGCATAGAGGAAGGGGAGGGTAAAGTGAAGAAAAGGAGAAGACTGGTTAGCGAAGAGGAGAAGTGGAGGACGAGATGATGAAGCACAGAGTAAGAAGCGAAATAAGTGGAAGAGGAGGAGGCAGTAAAATGAATCTGAGGAGTAGGAGGAGGAGCTGGAGACAGTAAAGTGCAGAGTCAGAAGAGGAAGAAGAGGATGAGGTGACGGTAGAGTGAAGGAGGAGAGGAGGAAGAGCAGGAGATGGAGTGGAGGGGCAGAGTGCAGGTAACAGTTCAGCCTCATTAATTAGCTGAGCTTGGTTTTAATTACAGCTCGTCCCGACACTCACAACGCTCTGAGCTGCCGCCAAATTTTCAACAGTCTAACGCCGACTAAGGATAGGTACATAAGTTATCGCTGTGTCTAGAATGTTCCACAGTACAGATTAAACCTATCTATCACCAGGGAGACAAGCAGGTTATAGCAGTATACAACATTACAGTTCAGATCTGTGGATAAGCGCCCAATTCACAGAAGGAATTGCTGTATTTTTGAGCAATAGAAAATGAATAAATGCAAAATGAGTACCGTAAATTCCGGATCACAAGCCGCTACTTTTTTTCTACACTTTCAACACTGCGGCTCGTAATATGAAGCGGCTTTTTTATTTTTTTTCCATCGCGGGAAAAACATGGACCAATAAAATGAATACGTAGTTCACTGAGGTCCAATGAAATTGTATGATTAATCACAACTTCCTTATTTCAGTCTTTTTGCTAACCCTCATCAACATGAAGAATACCAGACGAAAAGCATATGATGCAGCTTTTAAACTAAAAGCGATCACTCTGGCAGTTAAAGAAGGAAATCGAGCTGCTGCCCGTAAAATTGGCATAAACGAGTCGATGGTGCGAAGGTGGAGGCTCCAGCAAGAAGAACTGAGCCAGTGTAAAAAGACAACCAGAGCTTTCAGAGGTAACCATAGCAGATGGCCTGAGCTTGAAAACTTTCTGGAGGACTGGGTTAACACGCAAAGAACAAGCGGCCACGGTGTTTCCACTTCAGACTGAAGGCTAAAGCGATCGCTACCGTGGTTTATTCCCAGAGCGCCAAGGTGTGTATGTGCATGTCGCGTGTGTGTGTCCCAAGTGTGTGAAGGTGTGTAAGTGCCTGTGGCGCGTGTGTGTCCCAAGTGTCACCAGTGAGCGAGTCCGTCCCCAGAGTTCAGCGGGGACGCGTCCGGCCCATCCCGGAGGCGCTCCAGGCGGCGGGGACGCAGAAGCGAACCCCCCGCCTAGTCTTTGGCCAGCGGTTTATAATATGGTGCGGCTCATATAATTACAAAATTGATTTTTCTTCATAAATCTGAGCACGCGGCTCTTAATCGGGTGCGCGCTGTAGTCCGGAATTTACGGTATGTTTAATGCTATACCATGAGATATTCCAGGCAAAACTATAAATCTCCATGGAGACAAGCAGGTAGTCGACCCTTTATTAGAATAGTTGCACAGTGCACCTTTAAAGAAGACATTATGTGACACACAGGCGCCGATCTCGTGGGTACTGAGGGGCCACAGCGTCCACAGTAGCGACACCTCAGTTGGTAAGAGGGTTTGTCCACTGATCGGAAGGTCGGCGGTTCGAATCCCGCTCTCGACATTTTTGGTTTAGCTGTTGTTGTGTCCTTGGGCAAGACACTTAGCCCACTTCGCCCTCAGTGTCTGCGTGCACTGGTGTGTGAATGGTTACTTGTTGTAAAGCGCTTTAAGAGCCGTGAAAATGGAATAGTGCTATATAAAAATGATCTTAAATCGACTGTGAGTCACTTCACTCTCTGTGTGTCTGATCTGAGGAAAGGGGCGCTGCATTTCCCCTTGTGTGATAATATAAATCCTCGAATGTGCGCAGAACAGAAACTCAAACAAAATTTAACTCACTGGAAAAAAAAACAATATCTCAATAAGTTAATATGACTTAAATTAAGAACATTTTGCTTTATTTCAGTTGATAGTAAGTAAAATGATCTACCAGTGCAATAAGTGTTTTTTCATCATTCAAGCAACATTTGATTTTGTTTCTTATTTTAAGTGCAAAAAGTTTTTAAATTTTTTTTTATTTTAAGTGTAACAAGATGAATTTTCATATTCTAAGTACAAAAAGTCCTATTCCACTGGCAAATCATTCTACTTGTCAAGTGAAATTTCAAATCATAAAAATTTCTTCACTCAAGTCATCTTAACTTTTTAAGAGACTTAAGTTTTTAAGACTAGATTTTGTTTTTTGCAGTGCTACAGGCCAAAACAAACTATTCGCTCAAATGCGAACTAAGATAGTGTGTTGAGGACATTAACTCGGCCAAAATTTAAGATATAAACACTTAAATGTATCAGAAAATGTCTTAAAAGTAGTGAAATGATCGGTCCTTGCAGCAAGATCATTTTACTTGACACTTTATCTTAAAATAAACGACCTCTAGACGAGAATGAGGCCGTCTAAGAACTAGTAAGTCGATAATAAATCTGAAAACAAGATGAATAACCTGATATAAGTTTTAAAATCTTGGCCAGATCAGAGAAATTTGCAGTGACAGTGCGACGAAGATGTGAAAAAGTCTGAACAATGCAGTGACAAACTTTAACAGAGCTTTAAAATGACATGGATTTGCTGGTCAGTGAACACGCCGTGTGTGTGTGTGCCATTGTATGGAAGCGAAAGCACGAGAAATATGCAGAAAAACATGTGCTAAATGTGTTTGTGTGTCGGCGCATAGTACGCCATTAAATTAAAGAGGGAGCATTTTTGTACTGAGTACCCACTTGAAAACGACGGATTATGTGAGTGTTTTTTAACTCTTATCTCACCATCAGAACATGAACAAAAATGATTTCACATGTTCACAGCTTTTTCCTTTCCGTATATATATGTTTAAATGCAGGAGTTGCGCCATTGCCACCCCCAAACCATCACTCTCAGCCTGTCAGCGAGATAGAAATGTACACAGTGTGTTTGGTGCACGGGTGTCTGCTCGTGTCTGTGCGTCGAGCTGTTATACAAATAGATGTGCCAGTCGTACCAATCCCAGGTAAAGACGTGATGGTACACTCTTTTGTACGGCGCTGGCACTGAACCTATTTTTATTCATGACAAAAGCTGCGCTCGTCTGATCGAACGTGCGATTTCAGGAGCTGACAAGTCCCGCCACAAAACTCACCGAGAGAAGAGAGACAGCGCAGTTCACCTGACACCAGCCGCTCTCAGAGGGTTGAACTAGACTCAAAGGTGCTCTATAAAACCAGGATATCCAAATGTTGCCGTCCAGTGGTAATTATCCAATCAAATCCACTTTATTTATATGGCACATTTCAGAAACAAAACAAAGCACCAAGTTGCAAAGTGCTGCACAATACTGATAAAACAGTACACCAGGGATTTAAAATAAAGCTCTGTTTAACTCCAGTAGTCTTCACAAGCACAATAAATCTCCTCAAATCAAAAATACCAAGAAATAAAAAGGCAAAAAACATAAAAATAAATAAAATACAGAGGATCACAACCATTCCCGCGGTGTAAAAAGCCGGAGAATAAAAGTGGGTCTTAAGACGAGGCTTAATTTGTCTGAGGCTCTTGGCGAGGGCAGACGGACGTGTTTCTCTCCTCTCCTGGCCTACCTTATCCTCCCTGCTTTTCCTCTCAGTCTCGTCTAGTCAAGTGTCAAGTGTTTTATACTTTGACAGACTCTCTCTGCTCTGCTCTCCGAACCTGAATTAACTATGGATTTAATAACTTGGTCACTCAACACAATTGACACCATTTTTTCAATGAGAGGCTCAGGATCAGGTGAACCTGGGTGTCCACCGGAACCTTCCCCGCGAAGATATTTACCTGTTTGGAACCGTGATTACAGGAGTTCTGCTGATTGGATTAGGCATGGCCCTGATTTTTAGAAAAGTTAAGAGTTATGAGGCGGCTCTTCAGCGCCCCACTTAGCTGCCTGGACTGATTGAAATGGGAGGCAAAGCTACAAACTCTCAAACTCTGACTATGAGCCATTTTATGGAAGGTTCGGTTGCCTCGTACCACATGTTGCAAAGCATCACTGAAAAGTTAGCAGTCGTGTATCACAGAACTAATTGGACTTTGGCCTTGGACCACAGCGTGGGGAACATCTTGAAGCTTTACAAAAGGTGTAGCGTAAACCTTGAGACCAAGAGACAATCAGAGCTGTTGTGAAATTGAGCAGCTGCTCAATCCAAAACCAAAACATGATGAATCTTATCTATCGGCCATCCCCAGCCAGCTCCAGCGTTGGCCAAGGCCAACTGATGTCAACTCACCCTGGAGAGACTGCAGCTTTTTGTCCCACCCAACATGGTGGGCAGGTCTGTTGTATCCAGCGCCCATGTGGCTGCAGGGTCTGGATGCTGCCTGTCTGCTGGACCAAATCCACCTCCCTCTCTCCTCCCCAGTTGCAATGTCTCATTATATCTGTACTGTGTTTTTGTTGTATATGCTGATGTTGCGGAGGGATGTCTTCTTTTTTCTCTGTGCACTGGTTGCAGTTAGTGTCCCAGATGCCAGATAGTTAGTATAGTGTCCAGATCTGATAGTTGTAAAAAAGACAGTTATGTGGCAGGTAGTAATCTCAAGACCCACTCAGATAGTTAGTGTTCCAGATCTGTTCATTATGTTCCTACTGTCTTTTACATAACAAC
Organism: Odontamblyopus lacepedii; assembly: GCA_034769755.1. Taxonomy (NCBI): domain Eukaryota; kingdom Metazoa; phylum Chordata; class Actinopteri; order Gobiiformes; family Gobiidae; genus Odontamblyopus; species Odontamblyopus lacepedii. Next base: position 30,483,143 of record CM068357.1, on the reverse strand, counting down.
AGTCTTTTTGCCTCTTTAATAGCTGCTGTTTGTACATGTCTGTTAAAATGCATTGAGAGAATATGAGTGTTGGCACCAGTGAGTTAGCACCACATTAATATTAAATAATACAAAATTAAAGCTGTTAAAATGGCTGTTTAAAGTGGTGAAGAGGGAAAAGTCCTTGATATGTACTTACTCAAGCTGTGAATGTTACAAAACTCCTTTGCTTCTTAAGAGAGAAAACACAAAACAGGACTTTCAATCTTAAACCCGCTCTAAAGTTTCCAGTGACGATCCACCATCTGCTTGTCTCCATGGAAATATTGTTGCTTAGCATGGGATATTCCACAGTGTGACATTGAATTATTGTAGTTAGTACATTTCACATATGTTTCCATGACTCAAAAATGACTTGAACGACATTTATTATATAAGCGGGATTGCCTCTTCACAGATCCGACCTGGAACTTAAAGCGCCTAAGACAGGTTGGACTACACCTTTTTCCTAAAACACAGTCAATTATATTATATTTCAAATTTTACAAAAGATTTTACACTTTTATTTCCCACTCTAGCATTTTTAGGTTAAAAATCATGACATGATTCTAGGGAATTCCATAACTGTTACCTAGCAACCATGAAGTATACTAGGCCAAACCTCCTCTGTATGTGCACACCGACAATATTAGACAAATAAAAATATAAGAAAACACCTTTATTCTGTTGAAATTATTGTTAAAGTATGAGAAAAAATGTGTTTTGTAAGTACCTATAACTTGTGCCTACATTTTGTGGAATGGAACTCTTTACTTACTGAGTTTCAACATTTTTTTTTAACTTCTTCACAAACTGCTTTTCAGTTCATGTAACTTCTGTCATTTATATTTACACCTGGGATTATAGCACCAAAACATTCACCAAACCTCTAATATGCACTTTAATCTCCCTCTCTCTCTCTTTATGTTTCGCTTTAAGATTCTGTACAAAGCTCCGCCCACAAGCCCACATCACCCACGCTCCCACACAACTTTCCTCCACAAATATACAAAAACATGATATAAAACAATACACAGCAACGTCACAAACCTGATGCAATGTAGTGTTGTTGTTTCATTAGCGGGATGCGCACTGATTGTGTTGTGATGGCGCTCTGAAGGGGGAGTGACGTAGTGCGGAGAGCAACGAGTCAAAACTCACAAAACATGTTAATACGTTGTTGTTTTTTTTCTGCGAATATAGCATTTTCAAAACAATAAAAGGCAACATGGTGATCTAAATATGTTACGTGTTAGCACTTAATACCCCAGAGAAGGAAAAAAATAAATCAATAATGCCATATTACGGAACATACAAGTAACATTCAAGCCAAAGGAGTGGTGGATGAAGTACTCAATTTTGTGAAGTTTTCTTAAATAAAATTACAGATACTGGGGCAAAATATTACTCAAGTAAAAGTAAATGAATCACATGAAAAAATGTGCTTAAGTAAAATGATTAAAGTGCTTAAATAGTAAAAAGTATTTTGCAGAATTTTAGAACAATTAAAGGATGAAATTGAGTGATTTGAAAATGTTTTGTGTGTTTGGTTTGCTAGTTTGCAAGTTGGGACGTTAACGCAAATTAAACGTGCTAAAAATCAGTTGTGGGCTTTCCAGCAGATCTCAAACAATAAAGAAAAGTACTTTTTAATTTTTAGTCCAGATCTAAAATGTAGTGGAATAGAAAGTACAGATACATGTGTTCAAATGTAGTGAAGTAAAAATAGAAAGTATCTAGTAAAGTAACAAGAAATTGTACTTTTATTGTATTGTACATTTACCACTGCAAAGGAGACAACAAAACTGCGCACCCTTGTCCTGAAAAGTTACACAATGCACCTTTAGCTTAGAATATCGCTTTTAAAAATCCTCCCGTGGCATTTTTCCACTGTATTTTCCACAGCACAGGACATTATCAAGCCCACTCAGTTCATTATGAGCTTATTATCTTTAAAGTGCTTTTGTCGCTACACCCACTTCACCCTGAGACGTCTTTTTAAGTGCCGACGTCTCCAGGTTAATGGCTCGAACCTGCTCCGAGCTGCACTTCTTTCACATTGGTCAGCTGCCTGTCACTCACCGCTGCCTTTTCTATGGCGTGTGTGTACACAGCCAGACACCCACTCATTTTCCTGGATCGCACTATTGTATTTGGGTGTCAATCTTTCACATCCAATGGTCCCCCGTGGCTTTTTATTGAGCTAATGTCTCCGTGGCGACCTGCACAAGACAGCTCGGACAGGTAGACATGCGCTAGGCTCTATGGGAATGCATAATACTGGGCTTTTATTTCACTCCGTAAACATTGTAATCATCTGGAGTTTTTAATTACTGTTTTCAACTATTACCGCGGCAACCGAGAACGAGACAGCAGGTTTCTTCTGAGCTATTGTTATTGAAAATCTAATATTTGTTTTAATACATCTGTCTCGCTGTTTGTTCCATTTTAGCGTTAACCACCAAGTTTGGAATTTGATCATTTGAATTTTAATCAAAAGAGCAATTTAACTTCTGAAAGGTGCATTGTGAAACTTTTCTGGTGGAGTGGCGGTGTTGTTTCACAGAATAGTGTTAAACCAGGCAGTTACAAGTCAGATCTGTGGAGAGGCGAACCCACTCAGTCAGAATGCCTGTTTTTTTGAGCTATAAAACCACCTGAAATTGAATAACTGTAAGGTAGAGCTGTTTAAAGTCATACTGTGGAACATTCCAGACAGAGCAGTGTTACAGCAGTGACATCTCCATAGAAACAAGCAGGTGACAGACGCCCAAGCAAAAGTTTCATAGTGGAGCTTTTGTCCTGTAATTCAGAATCAAACCATTAGAAGTCGCACATTTTGCCTCATTCCTGAGCGTACAAAAACATAACTGTCGTGCCATTGTGAATCTCTTGGCAAGACACCTCAGCCTTTTTGTCTATATTTTTGCATGTTTTTTGCTGTAGTCTGATAGGACATATCGTATTTTTCGGGACTATAAGTCGCACTTTTTACAGGGTTTGAGTGGTTCCTGCGACTTATATATTACATTTTTCACATTGACAGTCCACAGACCAAATATATTAATCGTATATATGAATAAAAAATTATCATTATCTGTTTTTTCATTTTGTTTTTAGAGACAAATAATAAAGAAAAGAGTTGTTTTTTCATTTTATTATTTTTGGTTCTATATTGAAAAACGAACGAACGAATGATACACGAATTGTTCTCTAATGCGTTGTTTGTATTACTATAACTTTTATAACTTCCCTTTCAAGATGAAATGTTGGTTCTTGATTTTATAAAATAAATTTCCCCCAATATAGTCCGGTGTGTTATCTTCTTCATTGTGCATTTTTTGGCTGGTGCGACTTATACTCTGGTGTGACTTATAGTCCGAAAAATACTGTAATGCAATATACATATACTTTCAGGTGATGTGAAATTTTAAACTAAATATAAACAATTCAAGTCTTAAGTCCTCAAAATGATGTCTATAACAAGATAGAACAAGTTTAAAAGTTTAATAATGTTATAATGTTGTTTCCTCCTCAAAAACGTACTTGGAGTTGTGTTTTGTCTCATTCACACATGTTTAAAACACAAACCTGCATATTTAAGCTGAGTTCTTCTCTCAGACTGAAACGCTTTGGTCCACCTTGTGATGTCACATGGTAAGGAACTGCTTCACGGCATTTTTAAACTCCATACACCTTCACTGGAATCACTTGGATGATTTCAGCCCTGGAATTGCCCATCTCTACTGAACTAAAGCTGAAAGGAGCTGTTCACTTGAAAACTACCGCTTCATGACATCACAAGGTGGAACAGAGCATTTTAAGCTTTGGAGATGTAGACAGACAGATAATAAAGGATTACTTTACACAATTTAGGTATGTTTTTGGGAAGTTAACAACATTCTAACATGGTTTAAAGCTCATAAGAGTCAATTTTGCGTAATTATAGGTCCTTAAATCACAGTTTCAACTTCCCTAAAGCCGTTTACTCATTTATAAAAGTTGCCAGTCTGATTAAAGCTAGATATAAATGTCACCATATATAAAACGAAAGAATCTGTGCATTACTTCCTAACCACAAGAGTTTAATTACGATGAGTACTTATTATAGTCAGGAAACAGGACAGCAGGCTTTTTTCCCATTTGCGACATTAATAAAAAACAATTATCTGCGACCCAAGGTTCTTATTAAAGTCTCCAGCCGAGGATCTTTCATTAGACAAACAACAGCGGGTGGCGAGACTGCGGAGTCCATAAAGCAAGGTAAATAGACATGTAAACATAGTGGCTGGCTAGGCTAATGTACCGTGATTAATGACGCTTCGATTGGAAAACAGATCCGGGCTAATTATGAAAAGTATCTAATTAGAGCGCTAGAGCAGTACGGAGGAGGAGTGACGCAGATACGGCAGCACTTTTCAAAGGAGACGCCAGAGAAGAAGGCATTGTTTGGCGGGTGGCGTGCTTTCTGCGGAACAAAAGAACAAGGGATGGTTGGAGAGGTTGAGGTGCAATTATTCAAACAAAGGGAGCGACAAATTTAGTCACGGCCTTTCTCAAAGCACAGGTCAAAGATCGTTGGTATACCTGTCCAAATGGGGCTGATTTGGCATTGCTGGATCAGGTTTTTGTCTTTCAGTTCTATATATTTTTAATTTGTTTATTTAAAGGTGCACTGCGCAACTTTTCTGGTGGATTGTCTCCATAGAAATGTTATTGCTTTGTCTAGAATGTTTCACAGTATAGATTAATGCAGAAGCCGGGGGGGCTCACAACAAATGCAAACGCCGCAGCAAATACAAACGCCACAGCGCAACAAAAAAAAGCCACAACAGAAGTTACCGCAGGACTCTATTTTCCGACCCTGGAGGGCTCGCAACAAATACAAACGCCACAACACAGCAAAACAAGCAACAGCGAAAGTGGCCGTGGGACTCTATTTTCCGACAGACCAAGCGAGGAGGATCAAGTGGGATGTGAATGGGAAAAGTTGAAGAGAAAGAAGAAGAAGAAGAAGAAGAAGAAGAAGAAGAAGAAGAAGAAGAAGAAGAAGAAGAAGAAGAAGAAGAATGTGAAAAATAAAGTTAAACAGGAACTCTGGCACGTTTGAAGCTAAAGTCCGTTGCTAGAGGTGGTGGAATTATGTCAGAAGCCAAAAAACAGCACAGATCAGTGTTTCCTCGGTGGAGATCTCGCTGTGGCAGTGAGTCTGTCAAGGCAACAAACTAGTGTAGTGATTTGGGCAAGTTCTTAACTTAATAATAATAATAATAATGCATCAGTTTTATATAGCGCTTTTCTGGACACTCAAAGACGCTTTACAGAGCATTATTTATTCACTCCATACCCGGTGGTGGTAAGCTACTATTGTAGCTACAGCTGCCCTGGGGCAGACTGACGGAAGCGAGGCTGCCAATCTGCGCCATCAGCCCCTCCGACCACCACCAACACTCACGCACACACCACTTTCATACTAGGCAATGTGGGTGATGTGCCTTGCCTAAGGACACAACGACAGTTTTTGCAACTGGCGCCCCCCTGTGGCACCTGGAATTCCTTGTGGTCTCCCATCCAAATACTAACCAGGCCCAGCCCTGCTTAGCTTCTGAGATCTGACGGGTTCAGGCCGGTAAGGCCACATACCACACACTTCCATGTAAAATGTCAATTTGCTTCACACTGAAGAAGCTTAACACCACTTTCTAACCCATTTTACAACAGCCACGAGTCTAACAAACAAAACGCTCTGCCTGGCTCAGTCATTAGTGTCTGGAAACGTTATAAAACAACTTTATAAGCAGCCTTAGCATTAGCTTGTTGATTTCCCACTTCATGTGTGAAAGCCCAAAAGACTTGATCACCGATGTCTTTTCTAATCCCATTTATTCATGAGTGAATTATATTTTTTGAAAACGTTAAAAAAATACATTCCTGAACCATTTTCTTTCAACAACTTTCAGTTTCTCTTCCTCTTCACCGTCAGTAGTCGATCCTCACTTGTTGCTTCTGGTGGCTCGAGCCTCTCGCCGCCGCTGGAGTTGACAATCGAGTCTTTTGGGCTTTCACATGTGCAGTGGGAAATCAACAAAAGTAAGTCTAAGGCTGCTTATAAAGTTCCAGACACTAATGAGTGAACCAGAGTATTTTGTTTGTTAGACTCGTGGCTGTTGTAAGATGGGTTAAAGTGATGTTAAGCTTCTTCTGTGCAAATTGACATTTTACGTGGAAGTTAACTTGCCCTCATCACTATGCTACTTTGTCGTCTTGACAGACTCAGTGCCACAGCGAGATCTCCACCGAAACAACACTGATTTTTTTGGCTTCTGACAGTATTCGACCACCTATAGCAATGGACTTTAGCTTCACATGTGCCGGAGTTCCCCTTTAACTACCGTAAATTCCGGACTACAGAGCGCACCCGATTAAGAACCGCATGCTCAGATTTATGAAGAAAAATCAATTTTGTAATTATATGAGCCGCACCATATTATAAACCGCTGGCCAAAGACTAGGCGGGGGGTTCGCTTCTGCGTCCCCGCCGCCTGGAGCGCCTCCGGGATGGGTCATGACGCGTCCCCGCTGAACTCTGGGGACGGACTCGCTCACTGGTGACACTTGGGACACACACGCGCCACAGGCACTTACACACCTTCACACACTTGGGACACACACACGCGAAATGCACATATACACCTTTGCGCTCTCGGACTAAACCACGGTAGCTATCGCTTTAGCCTTCAGTCTCATTTGTACAGTTGAAACACGAGTCCGCGTGCTCTTTGCGTGTTAACCCAGTCCTCCAGAAAGTTTTCAAGCTCAGGCCATCTGCTATGGTTACCTCTGAAAGCTTTGGTTGTCTTTTTACACTGGCTCAGTTCTTCTTGCTGGAGCCTCCACCTTCGCACCATCTACTCGTTTATGCCAATTTTACGGGCAGCAGCTCGATTTCCTTCTTTAACTGCCAGAGTGATCGCTTTTAGTTTAAAAGCTGCATCATATGCTTTTTGTCTGGTATTCTCCATGTTGATGAGGGTTAGCAGAAAGACTGAAATAAGGAAGTTGTGATTAATCATACAATTTCATTGGACCTCAGTGAACTACTTATTCATTTTATTGGTCCATGTTTTTCCCGCGATGAAAAAAAAAAATAAAAAAGCCGCTTCATATTACACGCCGCAGTGTTGAAAGTGTAGAAAAAAAGTAGCGGCTTGTGATCCGGAATTTACGGTATATGCTTTAATCATACTTAATTTGTTTATGTTGTTGTAAGGAGATCTTGAGTATCCAGAATGGTGTCTAATAAATAAACTGTATTATTATTATTATTATTATTATTATTATTATTATTATTATTATTATTATTATTATTATTATTATTATTATTATAAATTAATGGAGAAGTGAACAAAGTTCATAAGTAAAAGTAATATAAGTAGTATTTTTGTGTCTAGGATCGATGTCACTGTCTGATCATTGTAAAAATTTCCTGCTTGATCCTCCTCGTACTTTGTACAATAACAACACAAGTAATACATAAATACATGCTAAATTTAATGCCATACTTTGTAACATTCTAGGCAAACTATAAGATTTCCATGGAGACAACCAGGAAGCAAAATCCCCACAAGTAACGCTGCACAACACACCTCACTCTACCAGCTTTTGTGTATTTCTATAACCGCGAAATGCAATATTTTTACAAAGTGCTTTTATATCAGTGAGAAAAACCGTCTGAAGACTTCTTTTAATCATCTTATTTTCAGACGTCTTAATTGGATTTGCAGAGTGAGAGAGACAGACATATTTTAGCATAACACAACGCATCAGTTTGAAGGTAATGAAAGAACAAAAACCTCACATCTCCATCAACATTTTATCATTTTTATAGTTGTATTACATTCTCATTCCTTCTGTTTGATGAGCCGCCGCTTTGTTCTAATACCTCACGCGTTCTTTCAGCTAAAACTCATTTCTTTACAAAATAGAAAATTGACTAAAATAAAAATGACAAGATATGGCGTCTTCTGAAGTCTGCACACGGAACGGTAATCAAACTAAAGCGCATTTTTAATACATTTCTAACAGATCTGAGTGAAATTTCTCTCACAATTTTTCAAAACAGCACAGCACCGGCACAATTTTACATTTGAAACTAAAAACTTGTAATAATTTAGTTTTGATATTGGATCTAAGAGCTTTCCTCCCACGAAGCGACATCTGTGATTTCTGCTGTACAAAATTCTCTTTTGTTTAATTCTGAGCAGCAGCTGTGAAGATTCGTTTACACCAACTACACAAGACATTAAATTATTAGAATGTCCTAAAGTGGCTTAGGTGTTGAGATAAACTGAGGTGGTTAGAGGAGCCAAAATGATTTTAAGCACCATTACTTACGTACTACAAATGATTTTTCCTCCAAGAAATAATTCAAGTAAGAGCTTAAAAGTATTCGGAGAAACTAAAATAAACTGGACATAACATCTGATGCATTATTTGAGTTTTAGAATAACACATTTTCAAAGGATTGGGTAGAAAAATTAAATCATAAAACTGAATCATACATGAAGGAGTAATGAAACACAAATGTTCAAATCATCAAATCAACATCAAATCAAAAAATATCAAGTAAGAGTCAAATCTTAAAAATATTCTCAGAGGTTGGTACTTTTTTTGTTTTTTTCTTCAAGTTACCCATAAAATGTACTTGAGAGAGACTTCTCCAACTCTATCTATAGTCATACTCTGGAACATTTCACATATATCTCCATAGAGACGAGTACAAAAGGTTACACTGTGCACCTTAAATCGAGCAGAACAATAGTGATTTCAGTTCAAGTTTATGTAACGCCACAATCAGCATGAAAAACTAGGAACAAAAGTGGAAGAACTACAAGGACTGAAGCAGGACTAAACCTGGACTGAACAGGGACTGAACCAAGATTAAATCAGGACTGAACCAGGACTGAACAAGTCCTGAACAAAGACTAAACTAGGACTAAACCAGGACTAAACCAGGACTAAACCAGGACTAAACCGGGACTGAACCAAGACTGAACCAGTATTAAATCAGGTTAGAACCAGGATTAAATCAGGACTGACCAAGGACTAAACCACAACTAAACTATGACTGAACCAGGACTAAACTAAACCAGAACTGAACCAGGACTAAACCAGGACTGAACAAGGATTGAGTAAGGACTAAACCAGGACTAAATCAGTCCTGAACAAGGACTAAACCAGGACTAAATCAGGATTGAACAAGGACTAAACAAGGACTGAACAAGAACTGAACAAGGATTAAATCAGGACTAAACCAGGACTGAACAAGGACTAAACCAGGACTGAACAAGGACTTATTCAGTTGAGAATTCATTAGGTTCAGAGAGAGACTCCTCAAACATAGGGTTATTTGAGACCAGGAATAAACCATGACTAAACCAGGACTAAACCAGGACTAAACCAGATCTAACTGAGCTGAGAATGCACCAAATTCACTTGCGAGAAAAACCCTACCTGCATCCACGATACCAGAACTAAACCAGATTTACATATGCTCTCCATGGAGATCGATACTTTGAATGCCGTACTGAGGAACATTTCAGGTAAACTAATAACATCTCCATGGAGACGAGCACAAGGAGTATGACTGTGCACCTTGAATCTACTAGAACAATAGTATAAGCTTGTGTAATGGCACCAGATCTCCCTCTGCACAGTTTGAGGCGAACAGAGACGGCCTTATAATGATTATCTCACTGCAGCTTTGGAAAGTGCCTCAGACTCTTGCTCGGAGACAATGGAGCCATCACTGCCGCATTGTTCGCAGTACTCAGTTATTAATGAACTACTGAAATGCAATCTCAACCATGCACATGAAGGAAATAGTCTTTGTAATGAGATTTTTTTTCACCCGCGCTCAGAATTCTCTTTTATTTATTTCATATTTGTCTTTTGATGAAGTGCTAACATGTGGAAAGGGGGCAAATGGACCATCTCTGAAAGCAGCATGTCTCACTTGAAGCCCATTATACTGAATCTAACAGTCAGCTTCTTCCTGTCCCGCTGAGAGGAGCACAAAGGCGTACACTTGGCTCTTCTCCTTCCCACTGGCACTAGAGCTGAGCAAGGAGAGGAGGAAACCACCCTAGGCTCGTGTCTTTCATTGTACGACTTGGACTTAGGCTTAGACAAACTTTACTGATCCACAAAGGAAATTATGGGAAAGATAAAAAGACATAATGATGATATAAAAAGATATAATGATTGACAGGAATTAGGTTATCTGTTCCATAAAGGTGAGTTGTTGTACAGTTGTAGGGAGTATTATCTCTTACATAAGGGTGAGTTGTACACTTGTAGGGAGCATTATGTGTTACACAAGGGTGAGTTGCACAGTTGTAGGGAGTATTATATTTTACATAAGGGTGAGTTGTTGTTTAGCTAGTTCTTTATCCAGTATTCATGTTCATATTAATACTTTACAGTGGAAGTTATCTCCATTCTTTTGGGGGGTGATGCTAGCTGTATGCATTCTCTGTCTGAGGCTTTGTCAGACTTTCATCTCATCTTTATTTTAGCACAATCTGACAGGAAAGAATTTACTTAGCTGGAGCTACACCAGCCCACAGTTTCAATTCTGATTCTGACTTTCAAACTTTTGGTGAAATTCTACACATTCATAGTTAGGTTTAGCATCTGCCCTCAAATGCATAGGCTTTGAACTAGAGCACTCAGAGCAGTCACTGTGACGGTCTGAATGTACTGTAGCATTATTTGTTCCGATATTCTAGATGAGGACATTCTAAAGCTTTTTTAGGAAAGGTCCTGTTCTCATATTTTTTTCAGTATCAACACTTGATCATATGACTAAATCTAGTTTCTCTACTATTTTTCAGATCAATATTTTAGTATTGGTTGAGTGATCCTTGGCACAGATTGGAAGCCGCATCTACCACATGATTTTACCTCAGGGCAGCTGTGGCTACAGATGTAACTTGGAAATATTTTAAAATGGACTTTGAGTATTTGGAAAGCAGTTATACATGTTCTATCTTTATGTATTTTTAGTTTGTTTCCATAGAAATAATCTAACAATGGGACATGGGGACTTGGAACAGTAGTACACCCTAAAAGAAATCTGTTATTTCTTCATTCACCTGCTTGTACTAAGGATCTATCATTGCTCTGCCTGGAATGTTCCACATTGTGAAAATAACCAGCTCTACCTTACATTTATTTAATTCCAGGTGCTGGTTTTATATCTCAAAAATACTTCTGGTATTACATCTAGTTTGGTCTCCCTGAAGATTGAAAGGTTTAATCCCATACTGCGAAACATTTCAGACAAAACAATAACATCTCCATGGAGAAAAGCATTTGACGTACCCTCTGTCAGAAAAGTTACACAATGCATCTTTAAGTAAAAGAAACTGGCTCGAACTTAATGCCAAACATGGGCAGATTAGTCTTAGCTCGGTGCTGCTGGCCTGTGTGGCTTGATTGTGATTGATGACGGTTCAAGAAGCACTTTATGCTTTGGATTTATGAACAAACACATCAAACTTAAAGTGCTTTCTTTCAGTAAAGTAGTTTGGAAGACTTCATAAACTTTGAAGACATAATGCTGAGTGATCCGAGCAAACGACTGTGAGGACGTGCGCATCACCTGGATTTATCTGTGAGGAAAATGAGGCACGCCGCTCCTCCACGTTTCTATGTTTAGTCCGCTCGGTGTACAGCAGGTGTTTGAGTCTCTCCAGGTGAGCTGTGAGCACGTTTGCGTACATGGATAGAGCTGTATACCTTTGCTGCTCCTGCTGTTTGTTGACAATAATTATTCGAGCCTCAAGGCCTCCAATTAAAGTGTCAACAAACTGTCATGGCAGACTTCACCGGAGGAAAACTCACGAGAACACAAGAAAGAGAAGGGAAAGTCTTCAGCAGCTCAGCGCAGACTCGTTCAAAGAAGGGTTTAGAGAGTTCTCACGGAAGAGTCCGACTAGGCAAGGCAAGGCAAGTTTATTGGTATAGCGTACACAAAGTAATTCAAAGTGCTTTACAGAATAAGAGATACATCAAAATCACAATACAAACAAATCAAAACATAAATAATCATCATGAAATTTTAAAATAGAGAGAGACATTAAATTAGAGAGAATTAGAGAGAAGAGTAGAGTGCAGAATGAGAAATGAAAACCTTTCAGTCATATGCACAGCTCAACAGAACCGTTTTTAGCCGGGATTTAAACAGTTAGAGTGGAGTCTGTCTCACATGTTCAGACTGTTTTAGGTTTTAGCGGCATGAATCTGAAACTCCCCAAATTTAGTCCTGACTGTGGGACCAGCAGGAGGCCGGTCCCTGAGCTCCTCACAGTGCAGATGGTTCATGTGGCACTAACATGTCACAGATGGACTTTGGTGCTCAGCCATGGAGAGACTTGTACAAGCAGAGCCGCTTTAAAGTCTCTGAGCCACAGGGGGCAGTGCAGAGACGTGAGCACAGGACACATGCTCGTACTTCCTGGTTGGAGTCAGGACCCGAGCTGCAGCGTTCTGGATGTTCTGCAGCTCTCACAGCTCGTTTGGAGAGGCCAGTGAGAGGCCCTTACAGTATCTAACCTACTGGAGACAAACGCATGGATAAGTCTCTCCAGGTCTGCTTTAGACACTTTTGATTTTTGCTATTTTTTTATATGGTAAAGGTGCAGATATTATTCATTTGATGTGGCTGTTAAAGTTCAAGTCTGAGTCAAGTCTGTCAAGTCTGAACTAAAGAGTTATACAAACCAATCTAAAGTACCGAAAATCAACAACCTACTCCCACTGTGGAACCAGATGGGGGTAGAAATCAGCTGATTTATAGGTGTAGAACTGTCCAAAAATATCAAAATACTGATATATCCTATTGTTTAATGTGATACAGGATCAAGGCCATGGGCTGCTGTATCAATATATATATCACCAAGAGTATTTTTTGGTATATTTTACTAAATTATTTTGTTACAACGCTACAGTTTTGTTGTTTGTTCAGAGGAAGGAAACTTGTTTGTGCAGCAGATTTGATATTTTCACTGTTTTGATGATTAAAATTCATATTAATAAACTAACTACCTAACAGGAATTGGACTTTTGTTATCAAAGCCATTTTTATTGAATCAGATTGAATCGATTTGAAATATATCGTGTCGAGTCATATCGAATTGAACGCTCATTGCATCGAAATACGTATTATATCGTGGCCTATGTATCGAGGTATGTATCGTATCGGCAACTTCTTAATGATACCCAGCCCTATATAGGTGTAATATGTAACTTTTCTGATGGTGTGTAAATATCACCATGGAGATGAGCTGCTTTTAAAGGTCCTATATTACCCATTTTTGTGAGCTTTAGGCCATGTTAGAATGTTGTTACTTCATCAAAAACATACTTAAGAGTTGTGTTTGGAGTAATCCTGGTTTATTAGTCTTAAATTAGTCTCTCAAAATATTCTGTTCCACCTTGTGATGTCATGTCGTGGTAGTTTCCAGGTACCTTTTACCTTTAGTTCAGTAGATTCAATTCCAAGGCTGAAATCATCCAAATGGTTCTAGTGAAGGTGTATAAAGAACATAATGGAGCACTTCCTGTATTGCATAAGGAGAAATATAGTGTTTTTAGCTTGATGAGGAAACAACATTATGACATAGATCAGAAAATAGCCTAATATGAGCCCTGTAATGCCTCTGAATCACTATTGAAAAAATATAAGACTTAGCTTTCATTTAACAAGAAAAAACAAAACAAAAAGGCAGTGTTGCTTTCAGTCTACTACATAAAGTGTCTTGAAGGTTTTCCTGAATCGAAATACGTGCATTTTAAACACAGCTTACGTGTGGAGGTTCACTCACTCCACTGTTCAATATGTGCTTTGTCTCAGTCCTGATCTGTCAGAGCGGCTCCTCTCGTGTCTTTTCCTGAGAGGATCTGGGTGACAGCTTTAATCACACTCTGCTCCATCTGTCCTCCGTCCATCAGGTTTTACCCGGCTCTCTGCTCTCAGATACAGATGTTTGAGACTTCTACTGCCGAGTGAGACGTTTGAGTTAAACTAATGAACAAAAGACTACGATTAAAATGCTCCACGATCACAATAGATCGAATCATGAGTCTCTTTGCTTAAATGAAGAGTCATGATGCAGAAATAGCTGAAAAAAAAAAAACAGAGGGAACTGCATAGACCATGATCCTTTGCTCCGTTTCAGTGCAGACTACATGAAGAAATAACTGTTCTAAGCACTTTGAAATCTTCATTCTTTTGATTAAGTCTTGTGAAGCATTTTTAGAGGAAAAAGGAGCAGATTCACAGTTTTGCCTTCACAAAATATTGCAATAAATCTGGTACGGTGAGATATATATGGTGAAAATATGATATAATACAGAGAGATTTGGATATCGTTCCATCACTAATGACATTAAATGTTGTACCAAGTGACTTTAAAATGACAGTCTTGTTATTATGTAGAATATCGTAATATCGTGAGCCTCCACAACATATCGTGAGCTTTCCCACGATATCGCAATAAATATCGTACCACGAGGTTCATACCGTGACAATATCGTATTGTGAGACTTGGATATCGTTACAGCCCTAATTAAAATACTATTTGTTATCTTTAAATCTAAAGATACTCTGTGTAATTGTTCTGATGGGGGTCCACTATCTGCTTGCCTCCAATGTTTCACAGTATGGCATTAAACTTATAGTGTTCATGCACTTACGGGAGATTTTATTGCTCAGAAATATTTTTAACATAACGGTACATGCATTCCACAGATCTGACATGTAACCTAAACTGGTGACTCCTGCTTGTCTCCATGGAAATAGCCATGTTTGTGGCGCTTTATGGGCAAAGTAATAACATCAACAACATGACAGCAAGAAACAGTGTTAGCATTAGTGTTAGTATTAGCGTTGTCATGATACTAAAATTATGATCAATACTAAGGAATGACTCGATACTCGATCCGATTCCGATACCACAATGATAATAAAACACACAACTATTTAATTATACAATAGAATGTGATTTTCAATATTAAATCACACTATTCTATTACTATATGGCCTTGTATGCATCTGTGTACTCCCTCAGTGGGCCAGATTGGTTCTATAGTTACATGAGTGTGTACTATAGTTGTCCATGAATGTGTACTATAGTTGTCCATGAATGTGTACTATAGTTGTCCATGAGTGTGTACTATAGTTGTCCATGAATGTGTACTATAGTTGTCCATGAATGTGTACTATAGTTGTCCATGAGTGTGTACTATAGTTGTCCATGAGTGTGTACTATAGTTGTCCATGAATGTGTACTATAGTTGTCCATGAGTGTGTACTATAGTTGTCCATGAGTGTGTACTATAGTTGTCCATGAATGTGTACTATAGTTGTCCATGAGTGTGTACTATAGTTGTCCATGAGTGTGTACTATAGTTGTCCATGAGTGTGTACTATAGTTGTCCATGAGTGTGTACTATAGTTGTCCATGAGTGTATACTAGTCTATGTGCTCTTATACTTGTTCTGATACAGCTCAAGCTCATTCTAAAGCTTCAGAGAAGGTTTCAATATTCGTTTTTTGCATCGATTAGTATCTCATTTCCACTACTTTTGACAACCCTACCAGTTTTATTCTTTTACACGCGATTAGTTCAAAAGTATACACTGTTCTCCACTGTTCTCCGATATGAAGCTGCTATTTCCGTCTGATCACGTTTATTGTAAATTCTCACTTCTCTGATTAACACAAGTGTAAATCAGGCTAATATGAACGTCTGAGCCCCGAGGAGGATGTGGGAGGAGCAGAGCTATGAAACATGATTATAAATGTGAGAAGAAAATCACTCCAGTCTGTACAGATAATACAGGTGTTAAACAGGCACTGATGGCTGTGTACTGTTTATAGAGGCAGTAATAGAAGTTAGAATGAAGAATTAGAAAAGACTAATTGCTACATAGAAGTACAATGAAAATTCAAGTGCAGTTAAAAGAGCTCGTGTCAGTGCGATCCATGGGTTTCAGAAGGATGAAAAATTAGGACTGTTGCCATACTGAGTAACAATTTAAAACAAAAATAGCATCTCTTTTTTTATTAACAATCAAATAGAGATGACAGTTGCAAATCACTTTTTTTTCCTTTTATCGTTCTTTCACATGTTTGGTTTCTTTCACCTTACTTATCTCTACTATAGTATAAGAATAGAAAGTAAAAATTAAAAAAACAAAACAAGAAAAGACAAATATTTGAACATTTGAGTAGCAACGTACAGGGAATATCACTAATGTTCCTTTTCTTTTTTTATGTTCGGGTGTTAATAAAGTCTGTGGTTTCCAGTCCTCCTCATACCTGTCGTTTTCCGGTCTTTGTATAAGTGTCAGTCTTTCCATTTGTGAAATATCTTCAACAATATTAATCCAATCCTCTAAATCCAGTAGTTTGTCACTCATCCATTTTTTGGTTATTGCTTTCTTGCCTCTGACCACATCTAGATATATTTTTTGTTCCTATGATGTCTGTGATGATCTGTCTGTTTGCCCAAAAACATAGTAGCATCACTTTTGAATGTGAAAAATCCTCAAAATGTACCACATAGCAAAAAGCTGAATATCATACTGAAATTGAGTTGCTGCACTTTTTTTTTTTGCCAGAATGTTCCATAGTATGGCATTAAACTTACATTAAAATACATTTAAAAGGCATGCATTCTTATTGTCATTCTGTGTTTTCTCCACAGATCTGATCCGAGAATAAACTCTTTTTACACACATTTAAATCCCTATTAAATCAGCTAAGAAATAACATCTAAACAAGCAAGAAGACGAAAGTTACATAATGTACCTTTAAATATATATTTCAACTTGACCAATTAAAAAAAAAAATCACAATTGATTAGACTATTACATGTTTTATAAAGAGTTGAATTTAGTCTGTTTGCAAATTGAAATTACAATAAGGTTCAAATTAGACATTTAAATATATACAATAAACAAAAACCTGCTTGTTTCCATGGAGATGTCATTACTCTGCCTAGAATGTTCCATAGTATGTCATTAAACAGCTTTACTTTACATTTACTCAGTTACAAGTGGTTTTATAGCTCAAATATACATAGAAAAACAGGTGCTGACTGTGAACGGGTCGCCTCTCCACAGATCTGACCTGTAACTTGCTCTGGTTTGTTCTCCATGGTGATAGAAATGAAATTTAATACCGTACTGTGAGACATTCCAGACAAAGCAACACGACAAAGCATCTGGCGAATCCTCCAACCAGAAAAGTTGCACAATGCGCTTTTAATGGAAGATCTATAAATATGATAGACTTGCTTTTTGCCTTAAAACAGAATCCAGTGTATTGATTTGGTGTCAGAAAACGAGAAAGTGTCTATTGTACATCTGCTGTTAATGATTTATGCATGTATCCGGACCACAAGCGTCGAGAGGAACGGAATTAGTGAAATTAAGTGTACAAGATTGGCCCTGTGAAATCCAATCTGCTCACAGCCCAAGTCGTTTTGTAAAGTTGACGATGCCTGGAACTTGTGACAGTCCAATTAAGGTCATTTGCATAACTCAGGCTTAAATTATTGTCTTCTTCTGGAGCGTAAAATGGTAGTGAGAGCCAGAGAGAGCTAGTGAATCAGGACCACGGACAGCACTCAACACACAGACGCAGTTTTGTCATATATATTTTACATATTTTCATTTGCTTATACTGATATTGGACTGTCATAACTGCAGCTATGTGGTAAGACTTTTAAAGGGTCCAAATTACGCTATTTTCTGATCTATGTTATAATGTTTCCTCATCACAAACTTACTAAAGTTGTGTTTTGTTTCATTTACACATTTTTAACACAAAAAACCTGCATATTAAGGCTGTGTTCGCTCAAACAGAAAACACTCCAACTCCAACTGTTCCAACTTGTGGTACAGGAAGTGCTCCACTGCGTTTTTAAACTCCATACACATTTCTTAATCCTCATAGATCGAGCACTCCCAGTTTCCATTATCGTATCTCAGAAACTACATGCGCTATTGAAAAAATTCCAAGAGTTTCGGAAAGCGGAGAAGTTGCGCTTTCTACCCATATCAGGTTATTACGGTAAATTTCTGCAGCACCCATCACGAAGCCTGTAGTAATGAGTGCAGAGTGGTGGAGATTTGAAGAGAGCGGCGGTAGTTTACAAGTGGTTTTTCTGTGCTTTTTTCTTTTTTTGTGTATGTTTTTCTTCTCTCTCAACTGTTATTACACATTAACACACATACAGTAATGAACAACTGCCAGATATTGAAAGCTGAACTCATCCTGGTAAAACGGGGCAAAAGCACTTACTCCTGGGACATTTTCTGACATTTTTTAAGTCAAATGAACACAAAAAAATCCAGGCGGGATTTTGATGCATGGAAATAATAGGGAGAACACAGTTTTAGGTATTTAATTACATAAAAATGGCAAATACTTGACAGTTGTACTTCCCCTGGAAAAGAGGGTGAATTATTTCAACAGAGGACATTCTTTGACACAGTTATTGTCAATTCAATCTTTATTAGAATCACATAAATCACATAATATCTGGCTCATCGTAAGCAAGTGTGTAAAAAATAAGAATAATACTTAAAAAATGACCTGGTGTTTCAATAAATACAGCTATTATTATAGGGCTAAAGTGGTTAAAGGTGCATTGTGTAACTTGTTTGTCTCCATGGAGATGTTACTGCTTTGTCTGGAATGTTTCACAGTATGTAAACCTTTTTATCTTCATGGAGACCAAACTAGACCAAGTTACAGGCCAGATCTGTGGAGAGGCGACCCCGCACGGTCAGAATACCTGTTTTTGTAGATATTTCTGAGCTATAAAACCACCTGTAATAGAATAAATGTGTCTGTAAAGCGTCTGTGAAAAGCTCTATATAAATTAAAACTTACGTACATAGTGTGGAACATTCTAGGCTGAGCAATGACATCTCCATCGAAACAAGAAAGTGAAGGACCCCCTAACCAAAACCAAAACATTACACAGTGCACCTTTAAAGGGCCCCTCTCTCAGCTCAGATTTCTACAGTTAGCGTTTGTACATCTTTTAGCCTCTTTGCCTGCGGCGTGTGCGTAGTCTTATGTCACAGACGTGCAGCAGGAGGATCTGTGAATAAAGGAACTGTCGGGAAGAGAGAGGAGAAGAGCTATACTAAGAATTATGTGGGATATATAAAAAAAATACTCACTTTTGTCTGTATGGTTAATGCATGTTATAGTGTGAAGCAGTATAAGCCTGGGAAATGAATATTTTAATAAATGACATAAAGATGAAGCTCAGGGTCTTCTACCTGCATTTCCCAAAGTGACACAATGCGTAAATTAGCAAACACAGCCCAAAAAAACTCCTATATCGTCTGAAAATTAAAAAGAAAAAAAAAAAAAAAAGATTTAAACAGCGCATTTTCAGGCCCTGTTTAGGTGTTTAATGCTGCAAAATATCTATAAGTCCTTTTTTGTGTGTTTATTTTTGTTTAAGTCATTTATTAAACCTGAATCATTATTAATAAACATAAATATTTTGAATTGATAAAATAAGTTTTAATAAAAGATAAGGTAGGTTATAAGTCACATGCAGTTACATTCTACTCATACTATTTTAGATTTGGACTGAGGGACTGAACTATAACCTAATTTATTCTTTATTTATTGTTTTTTTAAATATATTTTCCAATACACATGCACTATTAAACCACTGCCAAATTGTTTTCATGGCTAGTAAACTCATCGCAGTGAGAGTGTGTTTGGAAAGTAAGGAATAACTTTGGACCACTGTAAACTGTTTGAAATGAAGAAGTCCTTTTCACAACAATTAAAAAAACGGGCAGCACCTGTAGGTATAGCATAAGTACAGTACCAGCTCCCACTTGCGCCCCTCTGTTCAGTCGAATATGCTGTGGATGAGCAGAGATGTGGGCCCTACCGTCTCTCACTGTATCACTTATTCATGGGCCCAGTGCAGGAGTGGGGCTGGATCTCCACACACTCTGTTTCACCTCTGTACAGCCCACAGAAGAGGCTCCCTTTGGGCCACCGCTCTGATCAATGCCAGTCCTCTCACTGCATCTATTACAGCTCTATGGACGAGTCGATGGGCTGCACTAGAGATGCACACGGGACAATAGTGAATCAATTACACATGTTAAACAGAAAACCCTTTATAAAGTCATTTTTAAACACCAAAAATGCAAAACTGTCTTTTCATAAAGTTGCATATTGAGTTTTCACCCCCTGTTTAATAACTTAACAGAAAGATAAAACCAGACTTCAGCACATTCCTCATGAAGAAAGATACGTTTTATATCTTTATACTGTGGAATATTATAGCCAAAGGAACAACAGTTCCACAGAAACAAGTAGAAGTAGGCTCTCCTCCAAGTAAAATCAGAGTCAGGTTTGTGGAGATGCAAGCCCACAGAGTAAGGATACACATTTTCAGTGCATGAGTAAAATGAAAAACAAATGTGCTTTTATTTTAATACTACTACTACTACTACTACTACTACTACTACTACTACTACTACTACTACTACTACTACTACTACCACTTCTACTACTACTACTAACAATAATAATAATAATAATAATAATAATAATAATGCATTTTATTTATTTAGTGCCTTTCTGGACACCCAAGGTCGCCTTACAACAACAGCTATAGCGCTTTTCACAGACACATGTCCTCAAAGATGCTTTACAGAGCATTAGACTATGTTTAGCTAAACAGTTACATACTGTGGCTTTAACTGATGTAATTGATGGCTGACAGTGTCTCAGTTGGTATGGTTTGTCCACTGATCCAAAGGTTGGCGATTCAAATTCCACTCTCGACATAAACATCATTGGTTGAGATTGGTTGTGATGCCAGTTCCCACAGTCGTTGTGTCCTTGAGCAAGACACTTAACCCACCTCGCCCCCAGTATCTGCGTACACTAGTGTATGTGTGGGTGAGTTGTTCCTTGTTGTAAAGTGCTTTGTGTGCCTTGAAGGTGGAAAAGCACCGTATAAACCATTTAAAGGGTATGGATACTTTTTCACTGTGACATTTTGAGAACTTGGTATTTTCTAAAATTATATTTCTGGTTGTGTAACCTAC
This sequence comes from Odontamblyopus lacepedii, assembly GCA_034769755.1. NCBI lineage: Eukaryota > Metazoa > Chordata > Actinopteri > Gobiiformes > Gobiidae > Odontamblyopus > Odontamblyopus lacepedii. The sequence goes on along the minus strand of CM068357.1, from coordinate 30,461,951 downwards.
AGTAAACAGCGTACAATGTTAGGAATGCACATTTAATCTGATTTAGTATCTGGCCACATCATAATAAAATTCAAGGGTGGAACATTCTGAGGCAACTGTGAAACATGAATACAGCTTTGCCGTCTGATTATAAAAATGCCCATGAACATTCAAAAAGTTTGGACTTTAAAATAACAGCTCTAAATAAAATAGATGAGTCTGGTAGACACATTTGAAACATTTTATATTCTTTGCTTTATTCATTCTTTCTACACACTGTACTTCTGTCATAGTTGCAGTGGGGTAGACTGATTGAACTGTGGCTGATAATCACACAAGAATCACATGCATTTCAGAACTTTTTTTATAGTTATTTATATAGTTGATACTTTACTATGGACACAAAATGCACACATTAGCAAACACAGACAAAACAATTTTAAGATAGTCTGAAAACTCAAAAAAATAAATAAATAAAAACACAAAACAATACGTTTTTCAAGACCCTGTGATCAATATGAGCATTCATGTTTAGGAGTTTGATTTCCAACAATAAAGACCAAGGCCATGTACACACGTAGCCGGGTATTTTTAAAACCGAAAATTTCCCCCCCTCCGTTTATAAAAATAGTTTTATCCACACCACCTCGTCTTCGAAAAAAATACCTTCCACACATAACCGAACATCTGCGTTTTCAACCACATTCATACACATTCCAAACCTGTAGATGGCGTTATTTCCATTGAGGCCTCACTTCGCCGTCACTTCCGCCTAAACTTAAACAACAGAAAACATGGCGCCGAGCTGCTTTGTCTGGACAGACTCGGAGTCAGAATTGCTCCTAAACACAGTTTAGGAGCAATTCTGCTCTCATCACACACACAGCTCTCAAGAAACGACTCCGATCCATAGTTTGCTTTGGCTTTGGCTTTTGCAGTCGCCTAAACAAATGTCGCACGTTTGACGTCAGGGCAGATTCATATTTTTTGGCGCAGACAGTGACGTTTTAAAACGCAAAACCCCAGTTATCTCTGTCCACACAAACAGGCATAAACGGAGTTTTCAAAAATCTTCACTTTGGCCGGAGTTTTCCCTGAATACTCGTTTTTGATGCGTGTTCGTGTGGATGACAGGTCAAAACGCAGCAAAACATCTTCGGTTTATCAGATACCCGGATACGTGTGGACAAGGCCCAAGTGACTCAGTGAAAAAACTGCTGGCTAATGCTCCTGACCTTGTGACTGTAATTTTATGTGTCAGAAACTTGTTTAAGCGCACAAACCATCTCACCAATTCTGCTGATTGTCTTAAAATAAAAATCAGATTAAATCTAACTTGAGTAACAGCACTTCAGACAGAGTAGTGCTTCTGTTAGCTTCACAGCTCTAGGGAATGTTGATGAGATGAGCTGCAAAGTATGAATATTAGAACAGAATATACAACTATCCATTAAATACACAAATCTGCACCACGATCTAATAAGTCATGAGAGTAGAACTATCCTTTCATAATCTATTGAAATCTATTTCCAGATCCAGGTCAGACCTCAGACATCCACATTCCCAGCATGCCACAGGGTCATCTGTGTATAACCAAAGCTGGCCGCTGGAGGACGTCAGCCATCTTAAGAGTTATTACAAACCGACTGTGAGTGTGAGCCAAGCTAACAAACACTCACTTACAGAGACAGATCCTCCGCCAAAATACCAATATTACATCTGTACTTGGCATTATTTACACAAAGAGGGCTGCCAGACTGTGAGACCTCCGAGACCACTGCTATTTATATCTCATACTGATTAGTGATAATGTATTTGAATCCAACTCAGCTCTTATTATTCAATTATGTGGGCGAAAATAAACTGCAGTCCTAGCCAAAAGATTGTATGCAGTTCTCACTAAATAATTATCCAGTCATTTAGTCTTGTGTTCATTTTATTAAACAAATGTTACGAGGTTCATGATGGGACTATGGGGTTTTCTACAGTGGAATGAAACTTGGCGGCACGGTGGCTGAGTGGCAACACTCAGGCCTCACAGCAAGAAGGTTGCGGGTTCGATCCCCGGGTCGCCCGGGCCTTTCTGTGTGGAGTTTGCATGTTCCTCCCCGTGTCTGGATGGGTTTCCTCCGGGTACTCCGGTTTCCCCCATCAACCCAAAACATGCCCGCACCCCTATGAACTAACATCAAGGACCATGTTGTCCACCCTCCTGTGGGCTCACCACCTGCAGAGGGGTTCATAGGGGGGGTCAGGTGCTATGAGTATTGGGCAGGCTGCCCCCGCGACCCAGCCGGATTAAGCGGGAGAAGATGGATGGATGGATGGAATGAAACTTACAAGGACAAGTTACAAGTCAGATCTGTGGAGAAACAGTAGGGGTGACAGTAGGGACGACTGTAGGGATGGGTGACAGTAGGGATGGGCGACAGTAGGAATGGGCGACAGTAGGAATGGGCGACAGTAGGAATGGGTGATAATAGGGGCGACAGCAGGGCTGACAGTAGAGGCGACAGTAGGGATGGGCGACAGTAGGGATGGGTGACAGTAGGGATGGGCGACAGTAGGGATGGGCGACAATAGGGATGGGTGACAATAGGGATGGGTGACAGTAGGGGCGATAATAGGGATGGGCGATAGTAGGAGCGACAGTAGGGATGGGTGACAATAGGGATGGGTGACAGTAGGGGCGATAATAGGGATGGGTGACAGTAGGAGCGACAGTAGGGATGGGCGACAGTAGGGATGGGTGACAGTAGGGGCGATAATAGGGATGGGCGATAGTAGGAGCGACAGTAGGGATGGATGACAATAGGGATGGGTGACAGTAGGGGCGATAATAGGGATGGGTGACAATAGGGATGGGTGACAGTAGGGATGGGCGACAGTAGGGATGGGCGACAGTAGGGGTGACAGTAGGGATGGGCGACAGTAGGGATGGGCGACAGTAGGGGCGACAGTGGGGATGGGCAACAGTAGCAGCAACAATAGCTGCAACAGTAGCGGTGACTCTAGCGGCAGCAGTAGCAGCAACAGTAGCGACGACAGTAGCGGCGACAGTAGTGGCAACAGTAGCGGCGACAGTAGTGGCAACTGTAGTGGCGACAGTAGCGGCAACAGTAGCGACGACAGTGGCGACGACAGTAGCGCCAACAGTAGCGACGACAGTAGCGACGACAGTAGCGACGACAGTAGCGACGACAGTATCGACGACAGTAGCGACGACAGTAGCGGCGACTGTAGCGGCGACAGTAGTGGCAACAGTAGTCCAGTTGGTAAGAGCGTTTCTCCACTGATCCGAGGGTCGAATCCCGCTCTCGACATACACATTATTGGTTGAGCGGTCAAATCCACTGACCCACTGTCCTTGGGCAAGACACTTAACCTACCCTGCCCACACTGGTGCATGAATGTGGTTGGTTCTTTGTTGTAAAGTGCTATATAAAAATGTGACTATTTACCATTTTACCAAGTGGAATGCATTTTTGTTTGTTTGTTTTTTTGCTTTTTTATTTTGTTTTCTTTTTCAGTTATGCTCATTTCTTGCACTTGAATAAATAATAATCAAGTTATATTGTGGACCATTCCAGTCAATGCAATAACATCTCCATGGAAACAAACAGATTTCAGACCCTCGACCAGAGAAGTTGCATGGTGCTTATTTAATTTAATTGGTATAATGAATTCATTTATTTCATATGGACATAAAAATTACAGTTGATGAAACTGATATATTGATATATATATAAGTGTTGGTTCAAGAAATTCTCATTTTCAACACCTGTCCATATGAAGCTTTTAAGAAAATGTCCTAAAAGTGGTAGTTTTCAAGTTTACAGCATCATTTTACCTTTTGTTTGGTTGAGACCGGAAATTCTAGGACTAAAATGATCCAAATGATTCTAATGACGGTGTATGGAGCTTAAAAAAAAGAGTTTGTGCGTTAAACATGTGTGAATGAAACAAAATACAACTGCAGGTATGTTTGCGATGAGGAAACAACATTATAACAGATCAGAAAATGGTGTAATATGGTCCCTTTAACGTAATTTTTACCTAAAATATTGCTTATAATTTTTCCGGTTGAGTCTTTGTATTCCCACATCACAACTGTTGCCAACATTGCATGTACCACTTAGGTAATTCCGGTGTCAGTTGCAAATGTGAACTTCCATTGACCTTTTATTCCCCGCGTAAACCCTCCCTCATGTGCCTGTTTGTTTCCCCAATGCTCCAGTAACCAGAAAGACCCAAATGTAATAACTCTATAGGTCCTTAAATGTCAGTATCATTTGCACCTCTGCTCCGTACACATGATTAGCCTGCACGCCCGGGATCTGCTCGCTGTGATTTCAGTCTTTTCTGTTACCGTGGGAAACCAATTAGAATGTTTGTCGACAGTGTACCCAATTATTTCATCATTGTATTGTTAGCAGCCACATTACTGGAATCACCTAGAAACCATGTCAGTGTAGTGCGTCGCGTGTAAGGCTAATCAGAGCTAGTACGAACCCACCAGCCAAAACATTACGAGCATTGACAGGCGAAGGGGAGACTTAGGTTAATTGTTTACCTATCGGGCTATGACCGGTCACCATAGCAATATACTAGTATGTGGCTATAATTAGATTGAGAGAATTGAGAGATACTTTACGGATCCCGAGGGAAATTCAAGTTTTGCTGCAGCAACATTTCCACCGCGCTTCTCAGTGGCATTTGTGTCTCCGTCTAAGGTGTCAGTGCAGATTAACAGGAGGACTGATCAGGTATGGTCAGCAGATTTGTGTCAGTGAGGAGAGGAGGAGAGGAAGAGCCTAAAGTGTCCCTTCCCTGTGCCCTGCAGCATCACAGCAGCCTCTAAGGGGAGCCAGGGGAACGGCAAAGGTTTATTCCCTCTAAAGCCGGGCGTACACTGCAATTTTTGGCCCTTTTTGAGCCGATTTCTCACTGGTACGACTGTTCTCATGTGTTTTGCTTCGTGTAGTATACATAAAGGTAACAAGAACCGATTAATACTTCATGCCCAGCTCCGGATCAGCAATCCTAACCCTAACCTGTTTGAAATCCAGTCGCTTCTCGGAGGGTTTCGCACTGTTAAAGTAGTTCGTATAGTGTGAGAACATGAATCGTAAACGGTGAAATTTTTAACACTGAGATTTGGTCGTACAGTGAGTGAAACAATCAAAAATATCGCACAGTGTACGTCCGGCTTAAGTATTTCCTCTGGAAGGTCTTCTGCCGTATTTGCTGCTACATATAGTGTGAAAAGCCTGACGCATCACAAATGTCCTCCTACACAGTACCCAATGATTAATTATTAGTTAGGGCTTAATTTAAGGGGCCAAAATGTTGCACGGTATGTAATGCTACAAGACTTTATTGATCCACAAGGGAAATTATTTGGACACAGTAGCTCACTCATCACAATATATATAGTATAAGAACAAAGAGTGAGAAATATAAATGGTAATAATAAGTATAAAATTTGCAAGAAACAGGTATTAAATAAGGCATAATTCTATACCACCACCCGGTCTGAATGAAAAATGTTGATAATCTGTTAATCATGCTGTGTAAAGCGTCTTTGGCGTGTCTATGAAAATTTTGACTTGTACGTTACATTTATATGGTAAGGTACAAGTCAAAATAAAATAGAAAAATGAGTAATAAAATATAAAAACTCAGCTATATACAAGACGTCATAGGAAGAAGAAAGGTGAGTTATTGTACAGTTGTAGGGAGTGTTATCTGTTCCATAAGGGTGAGTTGTTGTACATCTGTATGGAGTCCTGTATTTCTCACTGTCTGAGCAAAGCTGTAGGAGCCTGTCACTAGATCAAGTCACAGTTCAGATCTGTGGAGGCGACACTGCTCGGATTTTTGAGGATTTTTTTTCCAGGGTATTTTTAGTAATTGAAACATCTGTAATTGAACAAATGCAAGATAAATATGTTTAATGCCTTAATATGGAACATTCCAGGCAAAGCATAACACCTTCATGAAGACAAGCAGGTGGCGGACATGGAACACCTTTAAAAATTAGAATAATATCAATTCAATCACAATCTGAATGGTCAAAATGATCCAATGTTAATGACTAAATGTTATTATCTATGTACTTTGCATTTAATCAAATATCTCCACTGGGACTTAATAACTTCTCTTGAATTTTAATGCCTCTGAACATTTTTACACAAGAACTGAATTGTCGAGAAAAGCATTTGTCAGAAAATGATATATTAAATCCTCTTATGTATAAAATCCCAGGTCTTGTCGTGTTTGCAGTCTTTTCAGTGTGTAAAATACCTGGTTATGGCTCGGGCGGGTCCCCTCTGAGCTCACCCAAATGAAGAGGATTTTAAGGGCCGTCAGGAGACTTATCACGGCTGATCCGCTGTCTTCCCCTCCCCTCGGGCCTGTAAAGAGAAGACATTTGTAATGAATCAGTGTGTACCCAAGTGGACTACAATCTGTGTCCGTTTCTATCTGGCGACTGCTCCATGGCTTTTATGTGACACCCCAGGGAGCTCTGGGATAGACCCTCTTCTATAGTGTATAAGGGGGCCAAGCTTTTTATAGCCTGATTTCAGATTGGACAAGAAATGCAATCACGAAAGGTCAAAGCTAATGACTTATGGTGACGGTTCCAAGCTTAGATAAATATCGAGATTTATGTGTTTGTGTGAGTGTGAGCGAGAAAGGGCATCTGAGTTACTGTAACCAATGGAGTGTTGTTTTTTTTTTTTGCTTCTGTATTCATCTTGTCATTGTGTTCTTAAAGGACCCAGATTGTGGAGTTGTTTTGTTTCATTCGCACTTGTTTAACACACAAACTCAGAGTTCTTATCTCAGATCAGATCAGATGGGGGGCAGCCAAAATAAACAGTTAAAATGTAGGTTTCTGTTGTAATATAGCAAGTTAATGCTTAGTCACCAATAGAAAAGATTATATTAAAGATTGGTAAATAAACTTTTAGGATATTTTATGATAAAGTACAATCTAATCAATAGGAAAAACTGTCCCCTCATCTGGAAGTTTGCCATCATCAGATTCTAGAATGTGAAAACCACCAATAGCAAAGGCTCTACTGTGTTTTAAACCCTATACACCTTCACTAGAATCATTTAGATCAGGCCCCCAGAATAAATAACTTGTCTTATTTCCGTTTTATTTATAATCTGAGTCTGAACAATGTTTTATTTTGAAAAATGACCAAATTCCTTCCGTTCCATCCGTCTATGGCTCACTCTTGGCGCATGTCCATTTGTTTGTCTCGGTCACGTGATACATTAACACTAATATTAAACCTGCAAACCGCAAAATAAGTAAAAATCAGACGTCTTTGGAAACGTTTATTATTATTTTTACAAAATACTACTTTTTTTTGTTGGTCGCATTATTTTATTTTGGCGTATTTATCCGCCACACCTTAAAAGCCGGTTGTTGAAAATATTGTCTGACGTTAAACTGGTCCGTGGCGCAAAAAAGATTGGAGACTACTGTTTTAGATCATGTCAGGCCTGGAATTGCCAACCTTTATTGAATTAAAGGGAAAACATAGCTGTTAAATTGAAAAATACTGCTTCATGACATCACAACGTGGAACAGAGCATTTTCAGGAGTAGGAATTTATCTACAAACAAAATAGCAAAAAAGAAACCAAACACTAGGATCATGTAGAGTGGGTTATTATGAACGAGAGGAATTTTTAATGTAAAGTCAATTGGACCCAGAGTCGATGGAGCCGGAAGCGTCCCCATGCTCAGTTTCTATTTGGAAAACGGTGACTAACAGGTTAGCTCTGTCCATTTCTATAAACAGGGTATGTGTGAGAGAAAAAGTGCTGTAGATGATTCAGTTGACACAGAAAAAGCAGTGCACGTCAGATATGGAGTCCTCTGTGTCTGTCTACATTATGCTGCTTTATAATGGTGCATTTGGTCTGACAGCTGAACAAATGTATTTTGCCTCCGCTTATGTACGCCTCTGTCACCGTGTCACACCTTGTCTCTTTCTGATCCCTGTTCAGATTGCACTATCAGACCTCCAAAACGAAACGACTTTTGTTTTATTGGATATGTCATATTTGCTTTAGTCCACAAAGAAAAGCAGCGACGCACAGATGAAAATGCACTACACAGTCGAATGGTGTCACGCCATCACTGTCTACTCCAGGAGGGTCTATTGTTCAGGAATCCAGGATTTTAGGGGCCCAGAATTTGACCCTCGTCTTATTAATTTATATTAGATGGGGGCCCATGTAAGGCTTCATGTCCCAGGCCCCCAAATTTCTGTCAAAAGCCTTGGTAGGTAGTGCTCAGTTACATTTACTTTTTTTTTTAATTGAAGAAATTTTATAGCACTATACTTTTTATTTACTTTACTTTTACTTTACTTATTTTTATTGAAGTAACAGTACCCTTACTGAAGTAAAAAAAATTGTGATTACTTGTCCAGTCTGCACGTGACAAAAGCGTCATGTTAATGATTTGTATTTCTTGCACTGCTCCTTCAGATACAATTCAGTTTTTCACATTTTTGTATCTATCCTAGTGCTGTCAAACGATTCATTTTTAAATCAGATTAATCACACTTTAGAATTTTGATTAATCACGATTAATCACAGTTAATTATTCTCCAAAAAAAGACCAAAATATTTTGACAAAAATGCAATTTATTATCAAAATGTTATATTGTTGACATTTTTCTCGCTGGTAGTTTTGTTGACAACATTGCAGCGGGTAGTCGTGCTCGGCTTGTTGTTTGTACAACTAGCGTTGTTGTTGCCACTGAATCAAACATATGTTTTGCTTTAAGATGGTATTTTAAACTTGTGCTTCTGTGGAAAGAGAGTTCATCGCTGCAATATCTGCAAACTAAATTAGTTTTATAGAAAGTCCCATTGGGCAGTTTTTTTGAAGAGAAATTCAAGTCACAGCCTCATCTGTTATCTTCACGTCTGCGTATGGACAGACCTGATCACTGAGCTAATAACCTGCGCCGCCTTTCAGGTCACCATCTACACTTTCGAGGAGCGTTCAAAATAAATTGTGTGATTAATCTGCATTAAAACAAAAACAGTGCGATATTTTTTGTGATTAATCGCATGTGTTAACGCGTTAACATTGACAGCTCTAGTCTATCCTTAAAAAATACCAAATTTTGTGCATTTTGTAATGTTCTTCCATCTACATTAACTTTAAATTATAAATCAGTTATGTCCCAACAGTTACTCTTTAAAGCTGCCTTGTGTAACTTTTCTGGTGGAGGAGCCATCAAATACTTTTCTCCATGGAGATGTTATTGCTTTATCTGGGATGTTTCACTGTACGGCATTAAGCTTTTCTAACTTTGTAGAGACCAAACCGGACCAAGGTACAGGTCAGATCTGTGGAGAGGCGACCCCGCTCACAGTCACAATGTTTCTTTTTCTAGGTACTTTTGAGCTATAAAAACCCCTGTAATTGAAAAAAAATGTAAGGTAGAGCTGCTTAATGTCATACTGTGAAACATTCCAAGCAGAGCAATGGCATCTCCATAGAAACAAGCAGGTTGAGGGACCCTCCACCAGAAAAGGTACACAATGCACCTTTAAGTTGCTCTTTTTTATGAGTTTTTTCTCTCTTTTCCCCCTTTTTTCCTCTATGTACTTCTACTTGAGTAAAATTATTTTGAAGTCATGTTTATAGTAGTAGTCGTAGTAGTGTAGAATAGTATTTTAGCTACTGTACCCACCTCCGACTAAAGCGTCAGGAGTGATAAACAGACAAAAGAGAGATGGATCTACGCGGGAGTGAACTTTAATAGGGCAACCTTGGACGGGAGCAATTTGCCAATATTTAATTAACTGTAATGCGATCAATCAGAGTGCTAAAAGATGGGGCTGTTTGGGGGAGGCGCGTTGCCAGATCTGTGCAGCCTATAGCTCATTTAGGCAGGGGAATGCTCAGAGGAGACACAGTAATCAACAGCAGCAGGGAGGACTGGAGGGCCGGGTGGATTCTACTAAATTGCACTAAAAACAGCCGTGCTTTAATCATGGAGATCTGGTTCTTCGAAATGCCAATGCAAAATCAACAATCTGGGGTAAAAATAGTCAAATTGCTTGATTGAAGAACTATTTTACCTCGAGTGCTTACTTTTTAACAAGTCTAGAAATGTCAGAAAATTTGAAAAAGAACATTTACAAGTCTGATATTACACTCCATTTACTTTTGGGCGAAACATATCTCAAGTTGTGTTTTATTTCTTCACACACTTGAGTAATATTAGTGTATCTATCTACATCGTCAAAGTGATGTCATGTAGTAGTAATTTTCAAGTTAATAGCTAACTTTTACCTTTTCTTTGGCAATTCCAGGGCTGAAATAATCCAAACGATTCTAGTGAAGGTGTATGGACTCTAAAATACAGTGGAGCACTTCCTGTATGATGTCACAATGTGGAACAGAGTGTTTTAGTTTGAGAGACATCTCTACACAAAAAAACTTGGCCTAAATTAAGATATAAACACTTAAATCTATCAGAAAATGACTTAAAAGTAGTGAAATTATCCGTTATCTTAAAATAAACTACCTCTAGACTAGAATGAAGCATCTCAGGTGAGTGTTCATGAGCTGGAAATAAGTTTATAATGTTAAGTTTGAGTTAAACAGACTCAAGTATCAAGCAAATCTGTGTCACTAAATCTAAAAAGAAGCGACGTGCTGCAGGGGAAAACTATGGTAAATGGATTGTAGCTTCTTTTAAACATTTATTGCCGAAATTAATATTTTCTGACTAGTTGAGTCATGGAAGAAATATATGTGACATTTTTTTAAGATTATACAGCCAGTTCAGAACTAGTAAATCGATAATAATTCTGAAAACAAGATAAATAACCTGATATACGTTTTAAAATCTTGACCAGATCAGAGAAATTTGCAGTGTAAATATGCAGGATTTGAGGGTTTAACTCAATTCAATTCAAGTTTATTTCTATAGCACATTTAAAACAACTTCAGCAGACCAAAGTGCTTCACATAAACGTTAACAAAGACGGAAGAAACATATACATGTAAACAGATAACACAATGTGAGAACGGTGATAAAAAAACCAACTGCACGATGTTATTTCAGAAAACGAAGAGGAAAATATTTGTTTTTAAAAATATCTGTGTACATAAAAACGGGGCCATAGTTCAAAATTGTTACTGTAGCTACACAACAAAATGATCTACAAGCCTCCTAACATGCATAATCACAATAATACAATTAACATAGCTCGAGCAACTGGAATGTACTTTTTTTTTTCAGCTATAATCTTATCTACATGCCAAGACTGTCTCCTGGTTGCTGGGAAAGGTCTTCGCCACAAACGACATTTTTCGTTAATTAAAAATCTGTGTAACTAGACGTGGCACTGTTGTTCTCACATGTATTTGACAGATAACATGTATTTGGAGGTAGTCTAGTCATTCCATTTTTTCTTTCCTTTATCTCTCTTCTCCCTGTCCCCCACAAAGAAGCGATGGCTGCTTTCCCAACCTCCTCACATTACCTCCTCGCACGTTTCTAATTCTTCTCTTGTCACCAGAACCACACTAAACCCGTCAACCCCTCGCTGACGAACAAGAGCCGAAGCTAAATCTCAGCATGACAATTTCATTATAACCAGTCTTGCTTTATTGTAATGCGCACGCAGCAATCCAATTACCAAGTTAATTTAATCAGCTCTGTTTTATTAGCCGACTCATATATAAATTATTATGTGAGAGGGTTTTCATTTCAGCTCAGATGGGAGTTCTGATTTGAAAGAACGAAGGAGGACTTTTGCTTTTGTATGAAAGGTCAAGGAGAAAATTGAAGTTGGACTAAAAACATGCCATCAATTTGTTCGGTATTTTCACTTAGCGCAAGTTCTGTCCATCATTCCGAAGAGGGTTAAGAGCTTTGCGATTGGCAGAGGGCAGCAGAGGTCCCAGACAGATAATACCAGGATGTGAGGCTTGACTTTCTGATGTGCAATTTGTGCTTTTTTGTTTGGCGAGAGGTGGATGAGAAAAGATGCGGTTTTCATTTGGGTGAACTCAAGCACAGCAAACCGTGACGGACCTCAATAGGCTGGGTAAATATATGGGTGCTGGGTCTGGAGTGCTTTAAACATTATAGATGGCGCTGGGTGAGGGATTGTTTCGGTTGTCAGGGAAGAGCTTGAATAGTAGCTTCCATGGGTATAAGAGCAGACAACAAAGAAGGCTCATCTGATCTCAGGAGCTGAGCACAGCCGGGCCTGGTACCTGGATACCGTCCAAGTACTGACCAGGCATCTGTCTGGCCTTGAGCACCTGTTTCCTTCCTAGAAGTGTCTTCAACTGCAGGTCAAGGTAACGAACAAACACAAAATGATCTAAAAGGACGTACATTTATACTTTCATACATACATGGTCTTCAAACATTCAAACATTTAAAGCAGAGGAGCTCAGACCTTTGGTTAATACAGTGGGTCATTCAGATGGGTGCATTTAACACAGCTTTCAGACCCACTTTACCTTTGATTTTAGGTGTGTATTTTACACTAGTATCAATATCTATATTTATATCAAAGTGTTTGCATGAAAATTGTTACCATTTGACACCTCAGTTGATACATGGGTATTTTGGTATCAATTCACCCTGTCCATCACTGTCTTCATCTCTACTCACTGTTTCCTTTTAGTCTAAGCTCTGCATCCTTCTACTTTACCATTAATATTTTTTTATATTAATATAATATTAATACCATTAATATGTATATTTGTATGTATATTTGTATCTTTTTGTATGTATATTTGTATCTTTTTATCATTTCGCCATTTTATTACCTTTGCACTGAACAAGGAATGCACTTAATTTCGTTGTATTTGTTACAATGACAAATAAAGATATTCTATTATTTTCTATTAATAGGTATTTAACATCAGGTCGATCTAGTTTAGAGCAGTTGAAAAAATAAGAATTAAACTTCTAGCTGGACTAAGCTGTCCATTGTACAGTTAAATCATAATAAATACATTGTGATAAGCGTATAACTAAGTCAATAAAATATATGATTGCTGCTGATTGCTGATTGCTTCCTCTCTGCGTCTCATTATATATTGTCTTCAGCTCCTATAGCCCCGGGTGCCTTTGGCCTGTGATCGCTTGGTACTGCAGATTTACACTGTTGACCCGGGCACTTTCTCTCACCTTCTCTCTATGGGACCAGCCATCACTCCTTCGCCCTAATGACCCTTCACCTGCCCCCCTCCTCCATCCCCTCTCGCCTGTCCTCTGTACCCCCTCACCCCCCACATCTCACCCCCATCACAGAACTGCAGACTTCACCACACAAAGTCCTTCATCAGTGCTGATTTATTCCCAGTCGCAGAACGTGTTAATTACATAGAACGGATCGATAGCTCCACTAAACGCAGCCTCAGAGAAAGAGTGGTGAGTGTGGTGGAGTATGCAGGTCTCAGCGCTGTTAGTACACTGTGTCTGCCCCTGTGTGATGGATGGGCCGGCCTGGCGGGGCATCTGGAGTGTTTTACAGGAGCTGAGGAGTGAAGGTTCAGCTATAGGTTAAGACAAGGGCAAAGGCTGAGCCAGCAGATGCACAGTGGTCAGTGAGGACTGTAGCTCTTGTCTTGTACAACAGTATAGTTCAGGGGCATCTTAACTCTGGTCCTGTGTTGACCCCCTGGTGACTTGACCCAAATGACCATAGGCTGTACTTGTTGCTGTAAATCTAAGTAATTCTACAACTATAACCTTAATAATAAATATTCCTCGTGAATGTTCCAAACTTCATTAAAGGTACAATATCTTTCTCAAACCTCCGTGGAAATTCTTGTAGGATTATTAGTCATTGCCTGTTACTGCTTTTCGATTCTACGTATTATGAAATGTAATTAAAACCATCTGCACGGAGACAGTTTAGTTCAAACAAAAACAAACAGATGGGAGACACAGCAGCTGGACAAAGGCCTGCTGTTTCTTTCACAAAACATATTCCTTTTAATTGGCAACTTACATTTTCTACCAGATGCCCTGCCTTACAATACAGTTTAACTAGAGTTCATTGGTTGATGGTTTGTTTTGTTTCCTTTTTCTTACTTCTTTGTTTAATTTTATTTTATTTACCTTTATTTAACCAGGTAAAGACCCTTCGAGATCCAGATCGCATTTACAAGGGTGACCTGGCCACGTGGTTAACAGCACATGTCAAGAGCAGAAAACAATCAATTAAGATAAAAAACAACAAGAAAACAAAAATCAATTAAGATAAATATCAATAGAATAAGTAAGTAAGATGAACAAGCCAAGACTGCACCACTTAGTCATGCAGGATATTGCACTGCTTTAAACATTGCATTCAATCAACTACTGTACGGTATCAATATTGCACTCAATCAAAATATTAAAATATTGCACTATTTTTAAATATTGCAAAGTATTAAATTTCGCACTGTGAAGGTAAAGTGCAATGAATGTAGAAAATATTGTTGAAGTGTTAAAGTAATATTGAAAGTATTGTACATTTTAGATACAAACAGAAGACATGAAATATATGAGGCAAGATGGATGGATTTTTTATTTCTTTTACTGTGAGTGGGCTTGCCTCTCCGCAGATCCAACCTATAACTTTGTCTTTTGATGTCACCTGCTTGTCCCCATTGAAATAGATATGTTTAATATCATATTGTGGAACATGCAGGTAAGCAATAAGATCTCTATGGAGACAAGCAGATGGCAAAAATGTAAATAAAGGTTAAAAAAAAGAAAACAAAACATCATATAATACAATTTTCAATGTTTTTAATCACGGACTGTACAAACTTATTTGGAGAAAAATATATACATAATCGACCTCTATCAAAATATACCGAAATGCGCAAAATACCACATAAATGATGCATTCCTACAGCGAGCTCTCCTCTCCACAGATCTGACCTGTAACTTGGCCTGGAGGCATAGTAGGCTTGTCTCCACCAGGAAATATGTAGTTAATATGATTAACTTCAGGAGCAGGATCACATCTCAACCACCCTCGCCTCCTCTCCAGCGAATCACAGCTCACTTCTACCACACCTCCCAGAAGCCTATTCATAGCAGCCTATCCCAGAAACCCAGTTCGTCCTGAATAACTCGACCCCACCCTCCCTACCCCATCTTATGTCTGCTTATGTCTGACATAAGATGCCTACGAGGGGAGTCCCGTCCTGCTGGGCCATGTGAAGATTGAGACTGTACCCCCACCCTGAGTCTCAACCCAGCCGACCCACCTCTTCTCAATATAATAAACACTTTCGCTTCGCACATGTGTTGTTGCCGTGGTCCTTGCTAATGAAAGATAAGTTAAATGCCATGTGGGGCATTCTAAACAAAGCAATAACATTTCCAAGTGGCAGATCCTCCACCAGTAGAGTATTTTGTAAACTTTTGAGACTAAATCTTGACCAAAACTAGCCCCATTTTCTGACTATTCCTTGCCATATCTGACACTGCTCCCTACAGTCCTCTTCTCATTTGTTTTTCTTCTGTCATTCTCAGTACACAACAGGCACTTCCTAAGTCTTTGTACAAAACGTTTTCATAAAATAAGCAGGTAGTCAACCAGAATAATACGCTACAATACTGCTCAGCGGTCGGCCATGGAGTAATGCGTTCTTCTTAATCGACTTAAAAACAGATTATCAACGACAGCCTTGAATATCTGCCATTGAAAAAAGCTTGTACTGTTTTACCACAATATATTTTTTGCAATGATTAGACATTTTAGATTTGGTCATTTGTGGATATGAAGGGGGGTCTACTTAGCGCAATCGGAACAATTCTAAAAGCGCATTTATGTGGGCTGGCTCCACTGGACAAGGATGGATTGGACTGAAGATGTGAAAAATGAACAAACAGTGAAATCGCAATTCCAATTTCCGGAGCTGCCTTAGGGTTACTGAATGCATCATCATATCCAGAGGTATACATATAGATAACATATAATATTTTGAAAGCGAAGGCAGTCACCGTGACCGGCCAAATGACTAGTGAATGTATGTGCTAAATTGCTTGGGATGACATTGGCTGTTGTGGAAAAGCCATTTGCCAAACATGGACATTAGAAGTAATAGTAGCTTGAGGATGGTTCAATGCAAGTGAAATTGCACTATTTATAAAGCAGAGATATGAACAACACTTGTGGTGTAATATGTTTCATAGACGCACAGGCCTGCTCACATACAGGAGATGTACTGGAAACCTGTAATTTTGGGCTAAAGAGCAGATCACTAGAGATCAGTGTTTTATTTTAACACAGGGATTTAGGAATGTTTTTGAACCAGACGCCCTACCATTATGCATCGGGAGTAGTTGATCGAATAGGTGATCGAAGGGACTTATTTAGACTTAGACACATATTGATCCACGTGGAAAATATTGGTTTTCTCAGCGGTACATTAATGTGGTCTGTGGATGTGGTTCAGCTCCAGAGTTTTTTTTTTTCTTCTTTTTTTTAACAGCACCACAATGTGATGTTTCGGAGTCAAGCCCTTTTTCAGACATGAAGCTTAAAGGGATAGTTTGGGATTTTTGACATGAATCTGTATGGCATCCCCGTTAGCAGTGTCGTGCATCAACACTGACTTACCCCCCGACAGCGTCCAGTGAGCCCAGTTCTCGCCCGGTTTCGGTGATGATGAAAGTGCAAGTTGTCTGGGGTCACGAAAATAATGCGTTTTTCTCCTCAAAACAATGTGTTTAAAAGAGTGATACATTTGAGTCACAAAACCCAGACCTCTTGGTACTGTTTTCTCTCCGGTCGTATCACTCCGCGCTACCGCCAGGTGACAGTCGCGCCTGTTTCACTGTGTTTACTGCTCGGAAAGTTCACGACAACATGTGTGACTATGACACCGACGATGAAGACACTGCCTTTAGCACAGAGCCAAGGGGAGATCTTTATGAACCCGACTATACTGATGCCCAAATTCACCAGATGGAGTTAGAACGGGCAGACAGAGAGAGGCGGGACAGAGTGGGACAAGTTGAAGCTGGTTTCTGCACCATTTTTATATACAGTATATTCTTATAGTTTATACAAGCTCATATACTTATTGCTGTAGCCCTCACGTTAGCTCTATCCCATTGCGGCAGTCAACAGTCTGAGCACATAAACACTACCGAACGACAGAAAAAAGTGTTGGATTCGTGTGCAGCTTTCACCTGGCAACAGCGTGCAGTGATATGACCGGAGAGAATACAGTTCCAAGTGATTATGAGGTCTGACTTTTTCATGGACAACGATCTTGTGACGCAAATGTATCTTTTGAACACATATTGTAAAATAAAAATAAAAATGCTTTATTTTCATGACCCCAGCTAATGTGCCGGACTACTTTCATCAGCACCAACACCGGGGAAGAACTCAGCTCACTGGACATTGTTGGGATGCCATGGAGATTCATGTAAAAAAACCTGAACTATCCCTTTAAAGGTGCTATTAGATTTTTGAGCAATAGAAACACCCTTAATGAATAAATGCTAGATGGAAAGCAATAACATCTCCATGGAGACAAGCAGGTAGCGGACCCTCTGCCAGAAACGTTGTGCAGTGCACCTTTAAAGAATCTGTTTCTGAATCCGGAGCACCATGGACCTCACAATCTGAGCCTGGGGTTACACTAACTTTCTAAAGATGACACTAGATGTGGCATTATCTGGCCTGGAGGCTGTTTACAGCCAACCTGCTTTTTCTAATATATTTTGGGCTACAAGTTACAAAGTTTTTTATCATAAAACTTTCTTTCATGATTTTAAACTGTGATAACTTACTACTACTTTACTATATTTCTGTGTTTTACTTGCCTATTGGTATTTTTCAGACTCTAGAATCTGATGATATTATAGTCCCAGTCCAAGATGGAGGGCAAAAGTCTTTTTTTTCCTATTGATTGCATTGTACTTCACCACGTAATATCTAAAAGGGAAAAGCACAAATGTTGGACCTGATCATTTCTATTACTGACTAGACCCAATAACTCACTATATCATATTATAAAAACCTGCATTTTGAATTAAATATTAGCCAGTAGAATGTTGTAGTGTCATATGAAGTCTAGCAATACACATTTATATTTATAATTATGGTTTATTTGACACCAGTCTCTTTTAGCCTATTTTGGCTACTTATTTAGAATGTATTATTACCATTTATATATTTTTCTTTTTGTTACTGTGTCCTAATAATTATGTTTAAGTCTACGCCTTTGTCCTCATTCATGAAACAATTCTTCTCTTTACATTGAGGCCATACAAGGATATTTCTGTCGTATTTCGCATCTTTTCCTTATTGCGTATTCTGCTCGTGAACACATTGACACTTAGCTGATGTAGCCTTAGCCCGCGTGGCATGTTAATCATTTGTTGTTAAGTATGTGCATAATTAAGTGCAGATCTCCGCTGTTGAACTTGCGAAACTCTGCCCTGATAATTACCCCTTTCCTCTCCTCCCGCTCCTCTTCGGACCAAACGAGTCTCAGAATAATACACGTTTAGTACATTACCAAGAGTCACGGAGCTTGTGTTATTTTTACCGCCATTTCTCACATTTGATCACGGCTGCCTGCTGCACAATATGTCAAAACAGGCTATAATTTGATGCTAATAAAGTGCAGACAGTTCTATTTCAAGTTAATATGCGCATATGGCTGCATATTGTGTCCGATGCCTTGATTGTGTTTGTGATGTCGATTTTCTGATCTATGTTATAATGTTTCCTCATAAAAACATATCTGGAGTTGTGTTTTGTTTCATTAACATGTGCTTAATACAGAAATCCTGCATATTTCAAGTTATTCTAAGCACTTGTTCCACCTTATGATGGCATGTAGTAATACCGGAAGTGCACCACTGTGTTTTTAAAGTCCTAGAAGACCTGTAGTTGCCCAGCTTTACTAAACAAAAGGTAAAAGGTAGCTCTTAACTTGAAAACTACAGCTTCATGACATCACAAGGTGAAACAGAGCATTTGGAACTTTGGAGATATAGACAGGCTGATAATAAAAAGTTACAGCACCAGGCACCAGAAACAAACTAGGACCAAACCGGGACCAAACCAGGACCAAACTAGTACCAAACCAGCACCAGACCAGGACCAAACCAGGACCAAATTAGGTCTAAACTAGGACCAAACCAGGACCAAACCTGGACCAAACTATGTCAAAACTAGAACCAAACCAGGACCAGACCAGAACCAGGCCAGGACCAGGCCAGGACCAAACCAAGACCAGACCAGGACCAAACTAGGTCTAATCTAGGACCAAACCAGGACCAGACCGGGACCAAACTCGGTCTAAACTTGGACCAAACCAGGGCCAGACCAAGACCAAACTAGGACCAAAGTATGACCAACCAGGACCAAAACAGGACTAAAACAGGGCTTTAGATGGATAAGTTTAATGCCGTACTATGGAATATTCCAGACAAAGCAATAAAAGCCCAGGGTCTGTACCCATTTTTGTTCTGTGTGTTTGAGCAACATTTGTTTTACCCCAGTACAGATATATTCTAGAAGCAGCTCTTGAGGTCAAAATAAGTCTGACGTATGCCACGCTTCATGTAATTCTAAAGCATTTTATTGTCTGGCATTCAGGAAGTGCAGAGTTAGCATGCTAGTTGTTGTTCACATTACCGTGATGGCAATATGTTGCTCTTATAAACTCCTTGTGGTGAGTTTGCGCGCTCCGAATGCATAAACTAAGCAAGAAATAACTTCGGAAAACCATTTAAAATGATCTTGATGTTTTTCCCATTTTAAAAGTGGATAAATAAGGTGTACATTGCTTTTAAGCTAATTTGCGCATATACTGTAGCTGCATAATATAAGATGTGAAGATTGTGTTTGTCACTTGTTAGTTTAAACTTGATGTAATAAGGGAAATAAGGGAACATTGCATGATTGCCAAGGCTAATTTCTGTCTCGGTATAACAAGTCTCTTCAGAAAGTTTTAAATGTTTTTGTACCTCTACAGCTTCCAATTATTTTTTGCTTGTGTCTGGGCTGGGATTGCTTTTTAAATACAAGGTAATTTTTTCATGATTTCTTTTCAAATGTGTGTTAAGTTTAGGCAGTGCTTGTCTTCCGCCATTGGGAACTCAAAGCATTCAAAGGCTCATATTACACTACTTTCTGATCTATTATAATGTTATTTCTTCATCCCAAACGTACCTAGAGTTGTGTTTTGTTATATATATACTGCATATTTAGGCTTAGTTCTTCTCTTAAACAGAAAACGCTCTGTTCCACCTTGGAAACTGGGGTGCACATACCTGTAGAACCCCCCTGTCACTGCAAAGTATAAGTTATAACACCCCTACCTCCATATACATATAGTTTATATGTAGTCCTGACCATACAATTGTGGTTGAAACATGGGTCAAATGTAGATTAAAAAATTACAGAGGTGTCAGTTAGATCTGAAATAAAGATAATGACTGTAATTTGAAATCTACCCTTTTGACTGTAATTGCACATTATCTAACCTGATTCAATACGCCATAATTAGCAGCACTTTGCTTTATAATGACCTTCTAGTCTTAAGTGGACTGGTTTATGCAAAGACATCGAAAGACTTTCAAATCTCTGTGCAGGGAGATGAATGGAGCAGGTGAGCCTTTTGACAGGAGCAGACAGGAGCATAGAACACAGGAGCAGTCTAACTATTGATGCTAATGATAAGACTATATGAATATGTCATTTTCCATTGTCACCTGCAGTGCGGTGTCCAGAATTAGATCTCTGTCATTTTGATTCAGAGGGATTTCAGTCTGGTCCGCACTCTGATGCACTCGGTTGCTCAAGCCAGAACCAAACACCGTCCAATCAGATTTGTGGATTTCAGTGACGCATGTGAAACGAAGGAGCCAGAGTCCTGCACGGGTCTGATTTTGACAAACCGCACCCGCCCATACCCGTTATACCTCAGTTTGTACCAGACCTGTTTTAAGGCAGAACTGAAATAAAATTCCACACCCGATTTGACCCGCTATAAATACATACGACTCATGGACCACACCCGAATGAAAATCAGTCCGAGAGCAAAAAAAGAGCCACAACTTCATACTCTCCACTCGCTAGTTTTCTTTTCAGCTCTGCAGGAGTCATTTTGAACTGCAAGACATCGCATGCGAGGTTTGAAAATGAAAGTGGCAGAAACTTCTGGGAATGCGCACAGGCAAAAACATATGGATTTTACATTGAATCATCATGTAAAAACAATGGCATTTTTGCGTTTCACTAAAATACAGCCCTGTTTTTTGTTCGCACATGATGTTTTGTAAACCACAGATTAGACCCGCGCTCTCCTGCGTCCGACCCGACCCGAACTCGCATCCGACACAGCATATTTTTCACCTGTTTCATTAAAATTTGCGGTTCACATGGTATCAGGTATCCGTGGGTACCCGAACCCATGCAGGACTCTGGACGGAGCTCACTGTTTACCTATCATTTTGAACAAAATCAAACTTCTCTCACCTCAAATGAACAGAGTTTAATGCTTTACTCATTGATTCTTAAGAAACAGTAAATCTTCACTTTCAGGGTTTTCAAAGCGCTTTACATTAAGGAACCCATTCACACATTCATTCACCAGTTCACGGGTTAAATGTCTTGCCCAAGGACACAACAACCTGTGGGTCAGTGGTTCTGATCGCTCAACCAGTGATGTTTACATCGAGAGCGGGATTCGAACAGCCAAGCTTCAGATCAGTGGACAAATGCTCCAACCAACTGAGCTACTGTCACCTGAAATCGTCAATATTTTTCAGCCCAATGTCATTTTTTACCCTTTGTTTTTTTCTTAGTAAGCAGCTGTGTTTCTTCATTATCTGTCTGTTACTTACATACATGCTGTAGATAGAGACGGACCACGCATGTCCCTGATTGGCTAATTTACCTGTCAATCACAGTCATCTGAACTCATACTCCGGCGACCAGACTCACATCTTTGTAAAGTATTAAAGAAGTGTGTATTCTGGGTCCCAGGCGAGGAATATGTCTTTGAGTATTTCCAGTGTACCAGGCAGAATGGCGCCTCACTATTGAATGTGGGATTACTGCGCGGATATTACTATTCGATTTGCCCTGTTCTTCTAATTTCCTCCATTTGATCTGCGATAAGTGGCTTTTTTTTCCCTTCTTTTGCTCAGAAACAAATGAATTGGCTGGTAATTCATCGGTAGATGTCAGACTGTTCTGCTCCCTCGCTCTCTTTTGAAAAACCTCTTGAGACCCATGTGTTGCACTGAATGATGGGAGCTCTTGTGGTGCAAATGAATTGATCCTAATACAAATGGTATATGTAATCCTGCCTTAAGTGGCTGTTGCTTAATTTCTTATTGATGAATGCACAGTCTGCTCTGAGCTTTAGAACAATGCTTTCTAATGAGAGCGGCGCTGATTACAGACTCATTCATTGGTCACTTTAAAGTTCTCTCAAGGATCTCTAAGAGGGCCTCCAGAGAACATTTCACACAAAGGTGGACTAAGAGCAGATTCACCCCTGAAGCTCCTCACCAAGGTTTGGACTTAGTTGGTTCTTGGTTCTATTATTTTTGCTAGTTCCTCTGAGTTTTGCTTTGACTGCGTCTTTAAAATCGTAACTTCGGGACTTTCTCTGGAGCTGTCTCTTCTGCTGAAATGACAACGAAAAGCATGTTTTATGAATGCAGAGCTTAGAGGAGCTGCAAAGTTTTTTGTCTTTGTTTTGGGAAGTAAACAGAAGCAACACAAGGCTTGGTCTTGACAGTGATTGGCTAGATTACAGATTTGCCATGTTTACATGAGAGCTTTAATTCCGAATAAATATAATTTAATTCTGAATATAAACGAATTCATCTTTAAAAAGAACATGTAAACACTCAACTCCAAATGAAAATGATTATTCCAAAGTAAACTTAGGTCTGAAGTGGGTGGTTTATTTTTAGCCAAATTAATTTATTCCTCGATTATGTAAACTTTTATTCTTCTTAAAAATAATTGTGGCCATTCATGCTCATGTCATCTGGCTCCACCAGTCGTCTCTTTGGACTTTCCTCCACTGCTCTTTGGATTTGTGAGCGGGATGTGGGAGTGGGCTGAGGTGTGGCAGCCTCAGACTCAGTTTGTCTTCTTCCTCCTTCTCCAACACTCTTCCCTTCTCCTCCTCAGCTCACAGACGTAAAGTGTGAGGAGAGAATTCTCCAGCTGCTGCTTCATTATTATCGGAACGACCGCGGGAAAAGTTTGGATACGTTTGTGTCCGCGGCGTAACAACAAACCAAGATAACAAAAAAGCCGGTAGCAGCTGTAGTGTGTTTTCTTCTGGTCGACATAAATACTTTTGTGTCGCTGTCCATCCAGAACCCTCCCCCACCCTCAGATGTTGAATGGAATTAAATAAAGACAATTTAACGTGTTTTCCATGTAAACCTCATTTCGGAATGATTATTTCCATGTAAACTTGAAGGAGAATATTTGAATTTCAAACTATTTAATTCAGAACAATTGATTCGGAATTAAAAAACATCATGTAAACATGCCCATCGACAGGAAAGAAGACCCCAGAATCTGGCATCTGCTCTGTATATTTCAGTTTGGGGTCATACACAGAAGGTTAACCATGCTTATGTTTATTGACAGCAATAATGCCAGTCTATGAAAGTCTATAGTGGTTAGTTATCATATACTAGACATCATATAATAAATAAAATTGTGAATAAATGAATTTGTGATCTTAATTCTAACTAACTGACCTCTACTTTGTGCAGCCAAACTTGCCTCAGGTTCTTAGTTGCTGGTTTAGAGAACTCTCCACACTTTGTTGTTAAGATACTGTTGTAGCCACAGTTGCCCCGGGTCAGAATCAAGGCTGCCAGTCTGCGCCATCTCCCCCTCCTACCACCTCCAACACACACACCCACTTTCACATGTTCACTGATGCGGCTGTTTTGTCGTTTAAAATCACCAATTATTTAGACATTTGTAAAAACACATTTACAAATATTATGTTCAATTTTCCACTGATTTATTGCTCTAAATGAGATTTTTCTGCCAATTTAATGTCATTACACTATCAGTGGGGTGTCGGGGCGTGCACTGCCATAGCTGACAGCAGAAACAGTAGGAGAAGAGGCTCTTTGCTGCATGTTAATGGAGCCAAATACAAGAGGGACTCCTGACCCTACCAGGACATCGGGGTGGGGCTGATATGAAAGAGCAGGGAAGGTGGACTGTGCGCTGGTATTTGAGTCCGCTCTGTAAATCACTGATTGTAGGTAAACAGATTAATTAAAAAGATAAGGCTGAAAATGAAGGTCAGGCTTCAGATGTTTGGCTAATGCAATGAGATAAGGAATGCTCAAAAGCAGCTCCATTTTTAAAGCATCAACAATGTGAACAAATAATGTGAGATTTTAAAATGTGGGGTGATTCTTTAGAGCTGCTGTACCTGATTTTTACCTTCTTAAATCTTTGAAACTGAGCTAGTTCATTTGACACTGTTATTCCTCACATTATGCATCCCGACTACCCCAGTTATTAATTGTGATGAGTTTTTTAAGTGCTTTTCACAACTTTTAGAGGTCAGAGTGGAGTTTGCTGTCAAGGTAGTTTATTTAGTTTTATTTTATTTGAAAGGGGACAGTGCAATTTCATAAAACACATGATTACATATAGTTAAAAAAGCCAGAATAAGCCGGAAGGCTAGTTTTCATCTTTAGTCCCCTGGCCATGATATAAAAAGGCAATAAGATACATCTGTACAAGAGGGGAAAAAAAATAAGGGAGCACAGAGAACACAATACCCATACAATATAATACAAGATACATATACATACACACGGTGGCTGAGTGGCAACACTCAGGCCTCACAGCAAGAAGGTTGCGGGTTTGATCCCCGGGTCGCCCGGGCCTTTCTGTGTGGAGTTTGCATGTTCCTCCCCTCACCACCTGCAGAGGGGTTCATAGGGGGGGTCAGGTGCTATGAGTATTGGGCAGCAAGCTGCCCCCGCGACCCAGCCGGATTAAGCGGGAGAAGATGGATGGATGGATATACATACTCTTACTATACAATTAGGAAAGAATAAGACATCACAACATAACATTTTATCACAACATCAAAACAGGCTTATCTTTTAGTGTTGGCAGCTGTAGGTGTTGATAAGCCACATTTAAATTTTATTGTGAAGGCTTCGTATGTTGGAAGCAGTTTAACCTCCTCAGGTAATGAGTTCCATAGCGCTCCTGACTGACCAGGTAATGCTAACAACAACTAGAATTCTAAGAACTAGCATGGTAAGTGAGCACTTCCTGATTCTAAGACAGTGAAACACTTTATAATTAGATGCAAGAAGCACACGGCAGACTTATTTTGACCCCAAGAGCTACTTATACAGTATATACGTACTGGGTCATGAAACATTTTGCTCAGAAACATAGAAAGAAAGATACTTTATTGTCATTGTAGGGAAATTTGTCCCATCCTTCATTACTGCTGGGGAACGCCCAAGGACCCATCTCCAGATCTTGAGCTAGTCTTGGTCAGGATTACACAGACACAGGAAGAACATGCAAACTCCACACATATCTAACCCCGAACCTTCTCAGCCACTCAGCTACGGCGTCGCCAACACACTCCCAGTCTCAGTTAGAACCATTTTAAATAAATCTGAGCCTTGTTGAGCCTTATTTCTCTCTGATTAGTTTGTTAGAAAGATTGTCGCTGTGTCTTTGAGCAAGACACTTCATCTGCTTTGCTCATTCCACTCAATAATATGGCTGTGGTTGTGACAAGAACGGAATTCTTCTGTTTAACCCTAACCTAGGCTATATATATAAGCAAAAACAAGTCTTTAATTTAGTAATTTAGCCTCTAAATCTTGTATCCCTTCTGCCTTGAAGCTTTTAAACAGAAAGTAATTTTGCTTGTGTCCCCTGATGCACTAAAGTTCGAATGTATGGTGTTTGTGTATTTGTTTTATATTGTTTGTGGATTGCGCATGACCAGAAATGTGCAAAATGAATTGCTGTTTTGATTGCTGATTGATTGATTGAAATACTGTATATATGTAGCTTTGCACCAATATTTTCTTTTCTCTGATTAGTTTGTTAGAAAGGTGATACAGGCTCCTTAATTATGTCGAAAACTCCCTAATGACAACACATGAACCCAAACATAGAAAACAAAATGAAAGTATAAATAAAACGTCTTTTCCTTTTAAAAGTCCAAAACCTCCACCCAGTCGAATGGTTCCCCTCTGCTGCTGTACCCTGTGGTCTCCGGTGCTCTGTGTGATCACTGGTGCGATTTAGCTTCAGCGAAACTTGGTTAGCTAGGGTCAGCGGTGGAGCAGCCTTCCCATTCAGCACCTCTAATGCAATAAGAGCCGGCTCCACCTGCACTGCGCCCATTTGTTTGTTCTTTCGCTCACAAATTATATTTATTTCACCCACCTGCAGAGGGAGAGCTCCACAACTCACCTCCACTGCCCCGGTGAGATGCACGGCCCAATATCCATTCATTTATTATCAGTATGAGAGGAAGCCGGGGTCCCTGGGAGCAGCGTAATGATCGTTAGGCCAAAGTGCTAACTACTCTGCCACTCTGAAAGCCATGATTTTATAATAGGCCTAAATTTAATTGTCCAAGTGACTTTTCTGGCCAGGTGTCTGCAGGTTGCTTGTCTCCATGGAGATGTTATTGCTTTGTTCTACAGTTCGGTTTTAAAAGGCCAATATTAGGCTATTTTCTGATACGTTATAATGTTTTCTCATCACAAACGAGTTGTGTTTTGTTTCATTCACACATTTAACACACAAACCTTGTTTAGGATGTGTTCTTTCCTCAAACTAAAATGCTCGCTTCCACCTTGTGATGTCATGTGATGGTAGGAATTCCCAATCCGTACACCTTCAATAGAATAATTTGGATGGTTTCAGCCCTGGAATTGCGAAACTCAACTGAACTAAAGGTAAAAGGTAAGTAATAATAAAAGATTCATAATAAAACATGTGTGAATGAAACAAAATACAACTCCAGGCATGTTTGTTATGATAAAACATTAGAACAGATTAGAAAATAGCATAATATGAGCCTTTTAAAACTGAACTGTGGTCCAAAGCAATAGCACCTCCATGGAGACAAACAACCTGCAGACACCTGACCAGAAAAGTTACATGATTCCCCTTACACATAACATTTAGGCCTACATATTATACAATCATGGGTTTCAGAATATAACATGGTTTAAAGCTCACGAGTCCATTTTGCATAATAGGATCATTAAACTTAATTGTTGTCATCTTGTTTTCCAGTGACTTGTGTTTTGTTTAGGGCTGTCAACATTAACGCATTAACGCATACGATTAATCACAAAAAAAAAAAAAAAAATTTTATGCAGAATAATCACAGTTTATTTTGAATGCACATGCTCCTCTATGGAAAACGCGGATGGTGACCTGAAAGGCGGCGCAGGTTATTAGGTCAGTGATCAGGTCTGTCCATACACAGATGTGAAGATAACAGATGAGACTGTGACTGGTGCTCTGCGGCAAATTTCTCTTCAAAAAACTGCCCGACGGTACTTAAAACTAAAACTACAGTGATGAACTCTCTTTCTACAGAAGCACAACAAGTTTAAAATACCATCTTAAAGCAAAACACGTGTTTCATTCAGCGGCAGCAAGGATGCTACTTGTACACCAACAACAAGCCGAGCACGACAACCCGTGACAATGTTGTCAAGAAAACTACCAGCGATACAATTTAACTTTTTGATAATCAATTGCATTTTTGTTAAAATATTTTGGTCTTTTTTGAAGAATAATTAACTATGATTCTAAAGTGTGATTAATCTGATTTAAAAAATGAATCGTTTGACAGCACTAATTTTATTGCTAAAAAATACCTCAAAAAACATGCATTCTTACTGTGAGCAGGCTCGCCTATCCACACATCTGTAACTTAGCCCAGTGGCGTCACCTGCCTGTATCCATGGACATAGAAAAGTCTAATTAATGTCTAACCGTGGAATATCCCAGGCAAAGTAATAATATCTCCATGGAGACGAGCAGAAAGGTTACATAGTGCACCTGTATATTGAGTTCACAGGACGATATTGGTGCGCGCTAAGAGAGTAGCTGATCCATTTTCCTCACACAACCCCGTATTGTTGCCGTGTCCTTGAGCAAGACACTTCATCTATCAATTATATGGCTGTGGTTGCGACGAAACAACAGGAATCCTCCTATTCAGCCCAAAACCTAGAATATATCTATAAGCAAAAACACATAAGAGAAATCTATATGTAGCCTTGTACCAATATTATCTTTTCTATGAGGAATCGTTCCTTGTACTTTGGAAGTATAAAACACTGTATTTTTGCTGAGAAGTCACTATCGCCGAGTCTTTCTCAGATGAGTGATGTGCGGAGCTGTGGAGATAATGATTCATGGGTTTATGTAAATCTGCAGCAAACTGAGATTTCTTCAAGGAATACACATTTGCATTTAATCAACGAACCCCCAGCCAACACACCACAATGTACGCAATGTTTATGTAATGCCCCATTGTGAAAATTACCCAAACATAATGCCCCAATCACTACTTCAAAACAACATAAAGGTAAATACATATGGATTTGAAAAGTGAACAGATTTTCAGGAGATTTAACCATGTTGCCTTCGCTTAAGTGTATCTCAACTTTGAAGCTGTTTAATGTTCGGAGCCTCAGTTTTGTTTGTAAGGAGCTGTTTGTAAGCTGGGTCAGACTTTTACTTAATTGTACTCACTAATTATTCACTCATTACACATATTATGGATTATTTGTGTTGTGATTGGCCTTTAAACAAGCGTGCGACTGCATTTGACTTGGCATTTCATGTTTTAGAACTTAAAATAATAGTTTTATAGAGAACTAGACATTTTTTTCAATTTAAACTCGTGTAGGGCTCCATCTGTTGGCAGTAAAAAGAAATGCCATGGGTTAAAAAAAGTTTCCTAATTACTTTTTTGTAACTTTTCTGGTCTAATGTTTTTTTCTGCATGGAGATGTTATTGCTTTGTCTGTAATCTTTCATAGTATGGAAATAAACCTTTTCTATCTTCATGGAGACCAAACCAAACCAAGTTACAGGTCAGATCTGTGAAGAGGAAACCAGTCAAAATGCTGGTTTGTGTTTTTCAAGGGATTTTTGAGCTATAAAACAACCTGTAATTGTATAAATGTAAGATAGAGCTGTTTAATGTCATAGTGTTGAACATTTCAGGCAGAGCATTGACATGTCCATAGAAACGAGCAGATGATGGACCTAGGGTTGGGTGGTATCCAAATTCTGATACCGTTATACTGTCTCAGCATTTTACCGGGGTATATGGTATTGCCGTGACTAATTAAGAATGTTGTAGCTGCATCTAAACCATTCAGAAACAGAAGAGCATCATTATATTTGATGATGAGGCACAAGTTCTGCTCAAAACAAACTTTGCCAACGTGTTCAATCGCATCAGCATCAGGGCACGAGCTGTTTTTATCAGAGCTTATACTGTATGCAAATTAGCCATGCGGTTTTGTAAGTTTTGTTTCTGTAAAATGTAAACAAATGTGCGCAAAGCTGCATTAAACACATTATTACTCAAAGAATATGATGAGCGGAGCACCGGAAATGTAGAGCGGTGGTCGAGAGGACCAATCACAACCCTTAGTGTCTGCGTTGCTTCCCTTCACTGTCTGCGTCGTTTTGATGCAGAACCATAAATTGAGCTTTATCGTCTTCTCCGTGAAAGTCTGACTTCGATCTGTGGGGAACTTTCTCCTCTTCAGCGCGTCCCCTCTTGACTCTTGGCGTTCAATAAAACGTCTCCATCGCAAACTTTTCCACTCAGCATCACACATAAAGCATCAGTCAGGTTTTTTTCTTCTTCCTCGATGTGTGTGGATGGAAATCTCCGAGCGTAACGACGTTTGAAGAGGAGAGAGAGCGGAGGGGAGAAAGTCCTGCTGTGGTTTCAGGTCCTTATGCAGATTTTTTAAATAAGGGTAATGAAACTGATACCGTTGCTACTTTTTGATACCGCAGGATACCATATTACCGTGCAATAAATTCAATTTCATGAAAAAAATGCTCAGTCTAATGATGATTTATGGACTTAAAACCACTTTGAGTTTCTAACTGTGACATGACAATCCTGGGAAATTTCAAACCTTGTATTATCTGAGGCTCAGTGCGAAATGATTTGTTTACAGAGGTTTACTGAAACATGAAAGAAGCTAAATACAACTCCAGGTATGTTTTTGATGAGGGAACAAAGTTATAAAATGGTCAAAAGCTCCAGTTCTGCTCATTAACAATCTTAGTGCATAATTTTCCAACTTTTAAACTTTTACTTTCACATATATTTTTAATTTCTTCCAAAACACAAAATGCTTACATACGTGTCAATACCTCACAACGCAAATCAATTCCATATATATATATATTTTTATTTTGTTTACCCAATCTTTCCACATATTTTATCCTCACATACTGTAATCATTTTCCATTTGCGTTTTTGTGTGTTATTCTCTTTCCAAAACACCTGCCTTACCTTTTTGTGTATTTTATGCATGCAACTCCAGCACGGTGTAACTCCTCTTCCTGTTTTCCTTCGACATCTGTCACACTCACAAACACAAGAGGAAAAAAAAAGGCGTAGCAGCTTTGGAAAATGTATATCACTGTGTACGTGACAGGTAGAGCTGATATGCAGTGGCACAGCTCCTTCTTCTTGTGGGATTTCCCTGTCTCGTTCTCTTGTTTAGATGCATTGACGGCTTACGGAGCACAGAGGGGGGATCAGCGCTGCCGTACGAGCTTTGCCCTGTCAGACCGGACGTTACCCACAATGCCGAGGGGTGCCATATTCGTTGTCAGTCCTGGCAGATCTGCTGACATTTAGCGAGCGGCTAACGTCCCGTCGCCGTGACAGCAGAAGCGCAGATTGGGGGAAAATCCTGCCATGGATCAGCTCACCGAGGCAGAGAGAGAAAGAGAGATAGGGGATAAGACGTGATAATTGATAAGGATGGAGGATGTCGCGTATGCAGTTTTATCATTTTTGACAGCGCGTTTTTGCCTTTCAGATTTTCAGTGTCAACCCTATAGCCTAAAGCTTTGCCTGGTTAGCCAAGACTACACACTTTTCTACTATAGACTAACATATAGTACAGCACCCACATAATACATATAACATATAGTGTTATAATGTTTCCACAAAAACATATACCGTAAAATAGGGTGACCAGATTTTCAAACAAAAAAATTGGGCGTCCTTGTTTTTGTTTTTTTTAAATTTGTGGTTGGTAATAAAAAAAAAAGTGAAACGAGTGCGTAATTAAAGAAAATTGTAATACAGAGACCATTCATGACTAACATGTGAGTCAATATAGTAAAATTTTCTTTGTGTTTTGGTTTTTAAGCAGATTTTTCGATTTTACTGAATAAAATTATGTCTCTCTTTACTGCTGGCATGGATCAGATTGGTCAAAAATAGAGACACCTGGGACATTTCTTGTATAAAACTGGGACAAATCAGTGGTTTTGGATAAATCTGGGACTGTCCCGGGTAAATAGGGACGTCTGTTCTCTCTGTAAAATACCAAATAACAGCTGGGAGTTTATTTGTTTCAGTCACTCACCAAGCTATTTTTTTGCAACTTTATTTTTATTTGAGAAACAAAAACAATATAAAACAATAGGAAACTTGAGGTATTGGGAAGAGGAGTACCACCAGTGCCAAGAAATGTATATGGTGACCAACAATTATAATTTTAATGCTTTGAGAGACTGCGAGACAGACTCCCATTAGTTACCTCCAAAAAAGTGTCACTTTAAAAAAAAATAATTTTCACCATGGAATGTGACTGTAGTTTACCCCATTTTCGATCAGATTGGTTCAGTTTTATATTGGTAATTTTGTAGATTTGCTACAGCATCTCTTGATAATAGCTACAACAGAACAGGCATTTATTTGAGACCAGGCAGCAATTTGGGACAGGCAATAATTCCTTCCTGACTAAAATCTTTCTCAGAAAAACTAAAAATATGATACTCAAATTTTTTTAACCAGTATGAGTATAATTTAGGCGATTTTCTATACAGACGTAGGCAAGTTCATTTGAAATGTTACAACAAAATATCTACGGAAAGTCATTAAAACTCTCCCACGCAGAATTTTTTTTAAATTTGCACCCAATTATTAAAGGGACAAAAAATAGGCACATATGGTAAAAAATAATAACAGAACAGTGCAGGAAAGGTCATAAAACCCAGAAGGCTTATGTGTGACCCTTCTCTTAAAACAATTGAAATGAATATGCAAAATAAACAACCACACAATTACACACACACACACACAAACTCACACTCAACACACACTCACACATTAATACATAATAATAAGAGTGAATAAAGAACTAGAATAGCCTATGTTTCCACACAAGGACATGGGGACTGCATGGATAAAGGACTGAAGTCAACAAGATTTTTTTTTAGCTTGATTTTTAAAAGTACTTAAACCAAAACATGTTTCTGTAAGATTTTGAATGTCATTCCACAGCATTGCACTTTGGTGAACAAAAGAAAATTTAGCAACAGAGGTCCTATAGAAAGAAACATGTAAGCAACGGTTTCTTCTTTTAAAATGAGTATGATCGTAAGAATTAGACTGAAAATAACATTGATAGAAAACAGGAAGAGATGAAGGAAGACAAATGACTTAAACATAAGAACTACCGTTTGTCCAATTTCTTTATCAAGTTAAAACAAATGACGTTTTTTTCAGCGCTTACAGTTTATGCAAATGAGCCGTGTGGTTTTAAGTTTTGTTTCTGTGCATCAGCAGCACAAGGAGGGAGCTGTTTTTTTTTTTTTCAGTGCTTATATTTATGCAAATTAGTCATGTGGTTTTAAGTTTCATGTCTATGCTTCAGTGGCACAAGGAGGGAGTTGTTTTTTTCAGTGCTTATATTTATGCAAATGACCATGTGGTTTTAAGTTTGGTTTCTGTAGAGACGATTACGCGAGCAAAAGTCCTGCGTTCTGCACAACTTCTGTATTCCAGCATGTACTTTAGACTGCGTTTATTTGGAAACTGCAGTTATTTATCAAAATTTACACTTGCACCCGGCATTTAAAGAGGACCCGGCGGCTAATTTGAACCCGACTCTTATTTGGTATTTTACGGTAAACCTGGACTTGTGTTTTGTTTCATTCACACGTTTAACACATAAACCCTGCATACTTAAGTGTTTTATTTATATAGCGCTTTTCACAGACATATGTCACAAAGACGCTTTTACAGAGGATTATTCAGAGCATTTTTCATTCACTCCATACCCGGTGGTGGTAAACTACTGCTATAGCCACAGCTGCCCTGGGGCAGACTGACGGAGGCGCGGCTGCCAAGCCAACCGGCGCCAACGGTCCCTCCGACCACCACCAACACTCACTCACACAACTTTCACACCTACAGTGCATGTTTTGGGTTGATGGGGGAAACCGGAGCACCCGGAGGAAACCCATCCAGACACGGGGAGGAACATGCAAACTCCACACAGAAAGGCCCGGGCGACCCGGGAATCGAACCCGCAACCTTCTTGCTGTGAGGCATGAGTGCTAGCCACTCAGCCACCGTGCCGCCACTTAGACTGAGTTCTTACAGAAAACACTCCTGAAGTTTTATGTTTTCAGCAAACCGTATAATTGAATGTGTATGGAGTTTGAAGTTTTTGGTTTGGTCAGGCTAAATATAACTGCTGTTACTCTCTCAGTGCTGTGTGACTGGTGCAGTCTTCAAATGATCATTTCTAAAACTCCCTGGATGTTGAAAAGAGCATACTGTTAGATTTAAAAGGCATGAGAGACTAAACTAAAGCAACTAAAAAATACAGTCACAGAATCAAAGGCTTTCTGAAGAGTTCCCATGGCTGCGGTGGTATGATTGCAGTTTCTTAGAAGTACAAAATAAATTATAGGCCTATTGTACCGTATAGTGATGGCTGCTGCTATACACGGTCATGATATAGAATAAAAGAATAGACCTTTTTCACAATGGCTGGAAGTGCTCCGCTTTAGGTTTGCAGAACTTCGAGTTAATGCTTTTCTATGGAAAAATGTGTGTGGAAATGTCTTGTGTATTCTCTACCAGCTTCATAAATCTGCCTCCATCACCAAATCTTCAACCAACAACGTCCACAAAAGAGAAACATTCTTCCATGATGAATTTATCCACAACGATCATGGTCAGAAAGACGAAAGCTTGAAGGGGAATTCCGGCACATTTGAAGCTAAAGTCCATTGCTAGAGGTGGTCGAATACTGTCAGAAGCCAAAAAACAGCACAGATCAGTGTTGCCTCGGCAGAGATCTCCCTGTGGTAGTGAGTCTGTCAAGGCAACAAACTAGCATAGTGATGGGGCAAGTTCTTAACGTCCACGTAAAAGCCAATTTGCACAGAAGAGGCTTAACACCACTTTCTAACCCATCTTACAACAGCCACGAGAAAAGGTCGAGCAGCCAGAAGCAACAAGTGAGGATCGACAACTGACGGTGAAGAAGAATAGAAACTGAAAGTTGTTAAAAGAAAAGGGTTCGGGAATGTATTTTTTTAGGGTTTTCAAAAAATATACTTCACTCATAAATAAATGGAATTAGAAACAACATCGGCGATCTTTTGGGCTTTCACATGTACAGTGGGAAATCAACAAATTAATGCTAAGTCTGCTTATAAAGTTGTTTTATAACGTCTCCAAACACTAATGAGTGAGCCAGGCAGAGCGTTTGTTTGTTAGACTCGTGGCTTTTGTAAGATGGGTTAGAAAGTGGTGTTAAGCTTCTTCTGTGCAAATTGGTGTTTTACATGGAGGCTAAGAACTTGCCCATTTCTCTACACTAGCTTGTTGTCTTGACAGACTCACTACCACAGAGAGATCTCCATCGAGGCAACACTGATCTGTGCTGTTTTTTGGCTTCTGACAGTATTTAACTACCTCTAGCAACGGACTTTAGCTTCAAAGGTGCCGGAGTTCCCCTTTAAAGGTGAACAGCGACTAACATTAGTGAAGTACTGAGCAAAACTAACATTATGGGAATGAATAAAACATAAGTAACATGTTAACTCAGACTGATTCTACAATTAAAATAAAATATTGTGATTCCAATATTAGCAAAGATAGATGTTTATCCAGTTCCATAACGCTATTTTTGATCTGTAGTAGTTCACTTCGCTTTCATCTGCTGCTCGTGCTGCTGCTGCTGCACTTGAGAACATCTGAAAAATAATTCTGGAACCATTTCAGAAACTACAATTACAACTCTAGTTTCTGCAAACTGCAAAATTCAGACTGTAAAACTTTTACAGCTTTAGCGAATCCTCTTTCACTGCGCCGCTATGTTCTTGACGCCTTTGTTCAGACAAAGACAAAGACGGTTTGGTTAAAGTGAAGCAAGCCTGACACATTGTAAGGTAGTGTGAATCTTAACTACATGATCCAGTCTCACCCTGTTCTCAGTTCTGATTGAAAATTACACAGCGGTTATTGTGCAGTGGCCTATGATATCGCACACCCCTATAATTTCACA
Organism: Odontamblyopus lacepedii; assembly: GCA_034769755.1. Taxonomy (NCBI): domain Eukaryota; kingdom Metazoa; phylum Chordata; class Actinopteri; order Gobiiformes; family Gobiidae; genus Odontamblyopus; species Odontamblyopus lacepedii. Next base: position 30,426,322 of record CM068357.1, on the reverse strand, counting down.
TTATCTGAAATGGATATCAAACCAACGCCACAGTAATCATGTATTGACATTCACAAGGTCTTTCTCACATATATATTTTCTGAATATTGATCAGACATCTGAAGAGTGTCCGAAAGCGTGCAGCAGATCCAGCCTGTCGATCATGCGTGGAGCTGAGAGGATGAATAATGAATAGCCTCTTGACACATGGGCTGTTGTCGTCATAAATACTTTAGAGATTGCCTTTAATGAATCAATGTTCACACCTCACTTATGCATATTTATAGACTGCAGTGTTTCAGCAAGAATGAGGGATGTTTATGTCTCTGTGCTTTAATAGAAGAGCTGTTAAAGTTTAATGAGAGGGAAGATGTTAAAGCGGTTAGTGGTTATATGAGGTACTGCAAAAATGGCACAAATGACAAGAATTAACCGTGGCCAGCAAGTGCAAAACACTTTTACATTTCACAGCCCACATTAACAGGTTTGAAAACAAAATGACATTTAAAATACACATTTACATCTTGAAAACAAATTTACATTTCATAAAACACATTTGCAACTGTGTAAACAAATTAACAACACACAAAACACTTGTACTAGCGCCGATACAAATTTACATGTGACAAAAACACAAATACAAACAAAACAAATTAACATAACAGTTCTTGACGATAAGGGAATGGTGTAAAAAGCAGAAGTGACAAATGATGTGCAGGACAAGCAGAAAGTGAAAAGCGATTCAGCGCATATGTAGGTACCACATGGATTGAATTTTCAGCATTTTCTAGTAATGGTCAGAGCCTTTTTTCTCTTCAGCGATTGTATTGCGGAGTGAACCTCGGCCACTTTACACCCTTTTTGTTCAGCTTGTGCACTGTGTCTGGAACTTATAAGGGATGCAGAGCAGGCGGAAGGATCAAGCGCGAAAGGGACATCAAAAGGTTTAAAGTGGCAGAGGTTTACTCTGCAAAATGGACAAAACACTGTTCACTCTAAACGAACGTTGTACAAGTGTTTGCAAATGTGTTTTATTATGAAACTTGGAATTTGTTTTCAAGATATAAATGTGTGTTCTAGATGTAATTTTGTTTTCAAACTTGTTAATGTGTGCTGTGAAATGTAAAAGTGTTTTGCACTTGCCGGCCACAGTAGTATTATTCTTATGGTGATGTGTCAATCAGAAATGTCCTGTAATATGGCATTATAATATATTAGGACCACGCCAACAACAGATGTGCAAAGAGAGTTTATTATATGGAGACGACGCAGGTCGGCTGGGTTGAGACTCAGGGTGGGGGTTCAGTCTTCACATGGCCCAGCAGGAATGGGACCCCCCCTCGCAGGCGTCTTATGTCTAGAAGACGAACAGATATGGGTTGGGAGGGTGGGGTCGAGTTATTTGGGGCAAACTGGGTTGCTGGGACAGACTGCTGCAAAGGCTACTGGGAAATGAAGGTGTGGTAGAAGTGAGCTGTGATTCGCTGGAGAGGAGGCAAGGGCGGCTGAGGCGTGGTCCTGCTCCTGAACCTAATAATAATAATAATAATAATGCATCAGTTTTATATAGCGCTTTTCTGGACACTCAAAGACGCTTTACAGAGCATTATTCATTCACTCCATACCCGGTGGTGGTAAACTACTATTGTAGCTACAGCTGCCCTGGGGCAGACTGACGGAAGCGAGGCTGCCAATCTGCGCCATCGGACCCTCCGACCACCACCAACACTCACGCACACACCACTTTCATACTAGGCAATGTGGGTGATGTGTCTTGCCTAAGGACACTACGACAGTTTTTGCAACTGGCGCCCCACTGTGGCACCTGGAATTCCTTGTGGTCTCCCATCCAAGTACTAACCAGGCCCGGCCCTGCTGAGCTTCTGAGATCTGACGGGATCAGGCTTTGATGAGCCGGTATGGCCACAAAGTTAATCATATTAACTACTTTTAATGCATTAGTCTTATATAGCACTTTTCCAGTCGCTTTTTGTCTTGTGCATTATTCATGCACCACCACCAATCACTCACTTACTCATGCACACAACAGATTCATACTAGTCAGTGTGGGTGCAGTGTCTTGCCAAAGGACACAACAACAGTTTTTGCCACTGCTGACCCACTGTGGCACTTGGTATTCCCAGAGAACTCTCATCTATTTAGAACCGATGTAAATGTCTTACCTGCTTTTAAATCATGCCTATATTTTGTCTCATTATTACCTTTTTTTTAACATGCACTTTTTAATGGTATTATTTGTACACTGTCTTTAAAAAAGCGCTGTCTAAATAAAATGTACAGTATTATTATTATTATTATTATTAACCAAGAGTAACTCTGATCTGTAACTTTGCCTTTGGGTGTCATCTGCTTGTCTCCATGGAGACAATATATAAGTTTAATACATACTGTGTAACATTCAAGCCAAAAGAATAACCTGTGTCTGGAGAAAGCTAACAAACTCCACCTTTATAGTTAGTAGTTTACATTCTCCTTTGAAATTAGTTTTCTTAATATTTGCAGCAAAGTTCTACCAAAAGACAGATTATTCTTTTATTTATTTATATGGCAACTAAGCTATTTATGACCATCCTGCATTTTATCAGTGATTTGAGAACCTGGAGCTAAATGGATCGCAGCTTTATAATAGAATTTGTTTGCAGTTTATCTGAGCTGACAGAGTGACAAATTTTAAAAATATCTCCAGGCACTGAATAAGGAATTGTTCATTACAGTTTTGACACCAAGGTTATACTTTTGACTGTTTATTTCTCTTTTTCTCTTTTCTATGTGACAACCCAGAGAGAAACTTTACTTTTGTTGTTCTAAACGGTAATGTAATGTCAAAGTTTATTCCATCATTTAGTTTGAACGCTTTGAAAATTGACAATTCATTTTATATTGTTTTGATCCAGTGGCGCTAAACAGACAGAAGAAGAGACGAGATGGCGATTAAATTTGAAATGAAACTTTTGAGCAGCTTTTGAAGATGGAGCTCAATGTGCATCAACTATGCTTGTCTCCATAGAGATACTGCTGTGTTGGAATGCCTGGAATGCTCCACAATATAGCATTCATTCACTTGCCGGTGCTTCGTTTGAATTCTTAATATGCGTTCTTACTGTGAGCATGTTCACCTCTGCATCCACCATCGTACCAGTGCGTACTCGTGTTGGGTCCTTGGGCATGACACTTCACCAAGGTCGGTGTCATTTTCCAAGTACTGATGAATGAATGTGAGCTTTCAAGTAACAGGAAACGTACAGAAAGTAGAAATACGGGATTTCTGAATGGCAATAAGGATAAAGGGCCCACCCAATAAAAGGCCCATATTATACTATTTTCTGATCTATGAAGTAATGTCGTTTCCTCATCAAAAACATCCCCGGAATTGTGTTTTGTGTCATTCACACACGTGTAACACATAAATATTTAGTTTTTCTCATACAGAAAACACTTGTTCCACTTTGTGATCATGTCATGTGGAAATACAAGAAGTACTCTACTGAGCTTTTAAAGGGATAGTTTTTTTTTTTTCACATAAATCTGTATGTCCCCGTCAGCAGTGTCGTGCACCAACACTGACTTACCTCCCGACAGCATCCGGTGAGCCCAGTTCTTCCCCGGGTTCGGTGCTGACGAAAGTGGTCCGGCAAGTTGGCTGGGGTCATGAAAATAAAGCGTTTTTCTTCTCAAAATGTGTTCAAAAGAGTGATACATTTGCATCACAAAACCGTTGAAAAAGTCAGACATCATAATATCATTTGACAGGGATGCCATACAGATTCATGTCAAAAAACCCAAACTATCCCTTTAACATGAAAACTACTGGGTCAAGAAATCACAAGGTGGAACATGGCATTTTAAGATGATGTAGAAAGACTAACAAACCAGGCTTACTCAAACATGTGAATGAGTCTGGGTGTTTTCGATGGGGCAACAGCATAATATGACTTAAAGCTTCATTCGAGAGTCAATTTATAATATAGGAATTTCATTTGGCTAGCTAATCAGAAAAAAAAAAACAATATCAATTATACTGTTATTCATTTATTTAAAATCTTTTATAAGGTTGCCATAGCTACCAGGCGTAGTGGGTGTGGTACGCGGGGGTACGCCGTCCACCCACTTCTCCCGATGTGAGATATAAAACATAACAAATATAAAATCGCCTACAACTTAAATGTCAAACAGGAGTTATTGGCAGTGGTGAAAACAGCCTGCATAGGTCATATAAACCAGGACTAAAGCAAACTAAACTAAGAAGTGTGCCTGCATAGACCACGGGTCGGGTTATTGCAGGAGAAAGGACCAGTGCAGACACTAGTCCTAGTCTAGACCTGATTTAGTCCTGGTTAAGACCTGGTTTAGTCCTGGTTCAGTTCTGGTTCAGTCCTGGTTTAGCCCTGGTTGAGACGTGGTTTAATCCTGATTTAGACCTGATTCAGTTTTGGTTCAGTCCTGATTTAGTCCTGATTCAGTTCTGGTTTAGTCCTGGTTCAGTTCTGGTTCAGTCCTGATTCAGTTCTGGTTTAGTCTTGGTTCAGTTCTGGTTCAGTCCTGGCTTAGTCCTGATTCAGGTCTGGTTTAGTCCTGTTTTAGTCCTGGTTCATTTCTGTTTCAGTCCTGGTTTAGTCCTGGTTGAGTCCTGGTTTAGTCTTGCTTTAGTCCTGGTTCAGTTCTGGATTAGTCTTGGTTCAGTTCTGGTCTGATTTATGTTCTGTAGGTGATTATGAACGGCGTTAATGTTAATAACATGATTCTGCATCATTTTGAGTAAAAAAAAACTTCAAATATTACAGATTTTTACTGGGCTGGCGCCTTTATGTTTGTACTGAAAGTGATTTTTAAGAATTTTTTTAATGAACAAACAATCTATATACCTCCTGTGTGTATTTCAGCATGTCCGTTTGAGTATATGGTGGATGGGGGATGGGGGGTCTTCGATGATGCGTACTCCCACTTAAAAAATCCCCACTACACCACTGTACATAATCAGAGTGAGTGAAGCGTCTTGGCTCAATGGCACTGAACTGGGACTGAACCACAATACTTAAAGTTTGTGGTGGAACATTCTCCCCACAGAGCCACTACATCTCTATAAACCAATACAATCAAATAGACCAAACATTTCAAGTGGGCTGAGCAGTCGTTACCGCATTAAGTGGCCAATTAGCTCCCGTCTTTATCAGATGGAGCCCTTTATGTGGCGGTATATAGTCCGTGGAAGCTCTGGTGATGTTCCAGGTTTAGGTAGAACATGTCCAGAAGAGCTGACAGCCTCTATTCTGTGCTTAATGTAGCGCACGCTCAGAGCTGCACTAAAGATAATGTGGCCTGTAAAAGTGCTAAAGTTAATTAGCACCAGCAGAAAACCAGAGGATGTGAGGGAACAAGATCAGGGAGAGGTGCAGATTTATTAAATTCTTCTTCGCCAAATCAGTTTTTTAAAATCCATTTATTGATTTTTTTTAATTAGCGGATTTTGGCTTTAGCTGGTTTGAATCACCAAATTTCAGTTTAAATACTATCCAACAGGTCCCAGCCTTATAAAAGTTGAATATTCTGTCTGTGCTTGGTTGTGTTTCTCCAGGTCTTGTTGTAATTATTCCTCAATAGTTATGTAATGTTAATTTAACGAAGACGTACTGTGCATGTGTCTGCTATGTAGTTATAATCTGTGACACCATCATTTGGACATTTTAAATCATAATATCCATCTAAAATAACAACAAAAACACTGAAATAACTACGCAACACTGCCTAATCCATATCACAGATTAAGAAAATAAGATTGGAGAACAGAATAAGTGCAGAGAAGTTGCCGTATGCCAGCAGTGGTGAAAACAGGAGTTGATCGTCAAAATGGCATCTTGAAAATAAGAGATTAAAGATGTCTTAAATATACGGAAGCCCTGAGCAGCAACCAAAAAAAAAAGCCACATCATTTTGGCTCCATTTTCTACGTTTTTTGAAGTGTTTAGAGGGGCTGGAGTTTGAGTGTAAATTGCAGCGCTTTTCCACATGAGTTAAACAGTAACAAAGTACAGCTAACAGCACAACAAAAGTACAATAGAAATACAGCGTCTCGTGCTTGTGCTTGTGATGCATCAATCTTACTTCTCACATAACTCATAAACAGAACACAAAAAGTAAAACTCATGAAAAAATTTTCAGCGAAAGTGACTTCATACAACCCCTATGAGCTGAAATCAAGGACTGTGACACTGTGGGTCCACCCTCCTGTGGGCTCACCACCTGCAGAGGGGTTTAGAGGGGTCGGGTGCACAGAGGACTGGGCAGCGAACTGTTGCCCCCGCGACACAGCCGGATAAAGAGGAAGAAGATGGATGGATTCAGACACAAATGGGGAAGATCAGTCTCAAACTCCAGTCTCCCTCATTCTAACCCAATGCCTAATGAGCGATCCCTCCACATATTCAACTATTTGGCATTCAAACTAATATACTGGGAAAACACTGAGGCTCTGCAGTGCTTTTATTTATTCTTTTTTTTTGCGAAACAAACACTTGACAAATGACATGATTATTTTTTTCGTTTTGTTTTGTTTTTTTGCTTGCCGCTCAGTGCTTCCGTACATGCACGAATCCCTCTAAATAAAACTTCACTTCAGGTGAGTTTATTGTGGTGGGAAACAACTATAACACGGTTAAAAGCTGAAAAGTCTATTTTGCATAAAAGGTCCACCTTAATCTGTTGTTTGTAAAGGAATACCTGTTACAAATTCAATAAATCGGGACTGCTGACGTATTTTGTGCGAAAGGGGTGGGAATATACTTCTTCTATGCTGAAACATTATTATCTTAGATCCACCTTAAGTGCAAACATGACAAAAAATTAAATGAACCTGTTGTTGTGTCCTTGGGCATGATTCTCCGCCAAGATTATATTCGAATGATTTATGCAGCTGTTTGAGTGAGCTGGTTTGTGAGTTGTGATATGGAGCCTGTTTACAGTCTCTGTCTGTGGGATAAATAAACAGTTATTTGCTGTGTAAAAATCCTCCATGCACATTACATTCAAAACAAGTCTTTACACTGAGATCTCATTTGCACTTTGTGTCCTAATAAACGGGTTTATTTACAGCTGAAATAGCATGTGAGATTGAAATAATAGGACAAATGTTTACAAGTGTGGGGTCAAAAGTGAGTGCCGCTCTGTGCAGCTATAATGCTACTTCAGAAAACAGCTAAATTAAAGTCCTTACAGGAAATAGTCGATGCATCTTGTTAAACCTGAAAAACAGTTCATTTAAAACTGATTGCAGTGGTCCAAAGCTATCCTAAGTTTATAAGCACTTTTCACAACTTTCAGAGACTCGATCTGAATACTGACACCAACTAGCATGCTAACAAACACTGACTGGACAGTTAAAAACTATAAAAAGGCTTGCTGTGGTCCAAAGCAACCCTAATAATTCACTGCAATAAGTTTATAAGCTCTTTTCACAACTTTCAGAGACTAGATCTGAATGCTGACACCAACTAGCATGCTAAAAAACACTTACTGGACAATTGAAAACTTTATAATTAGATGCATATGATACACAGCAGCCTTATTTTGACCACAAGAACTGCTTATACAATATATCCATACTGCCGTTGATGATTGCGCCAACTCAAATTGTGATTTAGATTTCATTACAATGGCCACGTTTACATGACGTTTTTTAATTCCGAATTAATAGTTCGGAATTAAAATATTCTCCTTCAAGTTTACATGGACATAATAATTCCGAATTGAGGTTTACATGGAAAACACGTTAAATCGTTTTTATTTAACTCCACTCAACGTTTGGGAGTGGGGAAGGGTTCTGATTGGACAGCGACACTAACGTATTTACGTCGACCGGAAGAAAACACTTCAGCTGCTACCGGCTTTTTGTCGTCACACCACAGACACAAACACAATCCAAACTTTTCTCGCAGTCATTCCGAAGATAATGAAGCAGCTGCTGGAGAATTCTCTCCTCACGCTTTACGTCTGTGAGCTGAGGAGGAGAAGGGAAGAGTGTCGGAGAAGGAGGAAGAAGACAAACTGAGTCAACGGCCGCTCTACCTCAGCCCACTCCCGCCTCCGGAATTATTTTGAAGAAAAATAAGCATTTACGTGATCTAAGACAAAATTAATTCAGCTTTAAAATGAGAATAAACCACCTACTTACTCTGGGATTAAGTTTAGCTCGAAATGATCTTACTAAATGCTAACATAACAACAATACGCACTGGTGGTTTGCAGGGTTAGTGAGCGAACACTGTTTACAACTTCCCCCAGCTGTCCTCTTGAGTTATTTATGTAGCTTTATGGTCTTGTGGTCTGCGGCCGTCCGGTCCCTTCTGACCATATTGCTTTTATTACAGCAGAAATGAGGCGCTGTTACTGTGTGATAAAGGAGGAGTCCTGTTATAGCCGAGCCGGACCATACATCAGCTCTGCAAAGTCTCATAACTCACCCTGCCTTCTATCGTCACGTGTGTTTAAGAACCTGTGCACCTTTAGTTATTTATTTTCTTATATTTGAGCTAAATGTGTCTTGCCCCAGTACAGATAAATCGTATAAGCAGCGTTTGGGGTGAAAATAGGTCTGCTGTGTATTTCCTGCGTCTAATTATAAAGCTTTTTGTCAGAGCGTGGAGGTGACATGCAAGTTGTTGTTAGCAATTTAATAGACTATTTTCAGATCTCTTCGTCGCAACACGTTTCACACAAACCTGGATATTTAGGCAGGTTAGTCTTACGGAAAACACTTTGTTCCACCTTCTGATGTTGTGTCTAGGGTGACCAGACGTCCCTATTTACCTGGAACAGTCAGTTTTGAGCACTGTCTCCCCTGTCCCATCAGATTTATCCAAAACCAGTGATTTATCCAAGTTTTATACAAGAAATGTCCCTATTTTTTACCTAAACGAGGACTAAACTAAGACTACATCAGGTCTAAGCCAGGGCTATTACAATTTTTGACTAATCAGACCCTCACCAACAGTAAAGAGGAGCATAAATTGTCATTTGTCTGGCAAAAAATACAGAAAACAGTGTTTGTGAATGACCAGAAAGCAAAAAAATGCAGTAACAGAAGTCCCTCAGATTAAGACTGACACGAGAACACTGGAAAAAAAACAATATCTAGGTAAGTTAAAATGACTTAAATTAAGAACATTTTACTTTATTTGAGTAGATTCAACTTGACAAGTAAAATTATCTGCCAGTGGAATAAGTGTTTTTTTTTCTTAATTCAAGCAACATTTGATTTTGTTTCTTATTTTAAGTGCAAAAAGTTGTTGTTTTTCTTATTTTAAGTGTAGCAAGATGCATTTTCATATTTAAAGTACAAAAATCTTATTGCACTGGCGGAGAATTTTACTTGTCAAGTGAAATTTTGTCAAATCATGGTAAAACTTTCTTAACTCAAGTCATTTTAGCTTAACTGGATTTTGTTTTGTTTTTTTTACAATTTTTACAATTTTATTTATACCAACCATTCCAACCCAGGTGTGTTCCAGTTTTGAATTTTGAAAATGTGGTCACCCTAGTTATGTGGTAATACAGGAAGTGCTCCACTGTGCTTTTAAACTCCATACACCTTCGTTAGAATCATTTGGATGATTTCTGTCCTACTAAACATGAGGTAAAAGGAGCTGTTAACTTGAAAACTACCACTACATGACATCACAAGGTGAAACAGAGCATTTTGAGTTTGAGAAATGTAGACAGACTAATAAGAAATAGTGACTCGAACACGTGTGAATGAAACAAACGAAACTCCAGGTATGTTTTTGAGGAGATAACATTATGACTTGGCTAAAGAGTTAATTCTGTGTAATTTAGGACTCTTAAACTTGTGAAAAACGTTATAAACTCATCACGGTGAACAATTAGTATGCTCGGCGTAGTGAGGAATAACTTTGGACCACTGTAAACTGTTTAAAATGAACTGTTTTTCACGTTTTTAAGACAGTACAAATCAGGTACAGTGCCATTAACTCATGCTCAGAAATAGAAACCCGCAGGCCGTTTGCTTTACACTGAGTTGAAAGGGAATTGGCGGTGGAACAGGTTCTAATGAAGGAAGTGTGTGAGGGAGGGGTGGCGTAGACAAATGGCTCGGATGACAGACACTTAATAAGGAGCTGGATTTGAGAAATGGTGCCCTATGAAAGAGGGAACGAATGAAAGAAGAAGAAACGATCCCGGGGAATAAAGCTGTCCAGAGCTGTATCTCTTCTGATTTTTTTAATTTTTGGGAAATAAACTGTTTCGGTGTTAGTTTTTCGGCAGGTATATTCAATTTTTTACATCAGTTCAAGATGGGGTGATGCAAAACTCACGCTAGTAAAATCAAAAGTCTCATAAAAGACTCAAAAGTCTTTTATGCTCTGTTTCATCTTGTGATGTCATGAAGCGGTAGTTTTCAACAGCTACCTTTTAGCTTTAGTTCAGGAGAGATTGGCAATTTCCTGTATTACCACATGACATCACAAGGTGAAACAGACTGTTTCCTGTTGGAGAGAAGAACTCTGTCTAAATATGCAGGGTTTGTGTGTTAAACATGTGTGGAAGGAAACAAAATTCAACTCTGGGTATGTTTGTGATGAGGAAATAACATTATAACAGATCAGAAAATAGCGTAATAATTTTAATGCAAAATTCATAGATATCAGACAAGAAAATCTAACTCTGTCAATGGAACCAAATGTTTTTAAAGAGTGAGTGTCTGTTTCACCAGCTAAGACGCTTAAGCAAGAACTATAAACACCCTAAAAGTGTCCCGCATGAGCATTGGAGGACACAACGATGTCACAGCAGCGAGTGAACTCAGTGTTTACGGAAGTCACCCAAACCTCTATTTCAGTGAGCAAACACGTTGTTACAGCACTTAGCAACCTCTCGTTTGTTGATAACGTGTAGGTTGGATGTAGGTCGGATGAATGCGACCTGGCCGTTCAGACTGAAGTCACATGTCAGAAGATAAGATCGGATATGTATCGATTTTAGGACCACATATCCACGTGGCCTGGGTCGCTTTTGAAAAAAAAATGTATCTGTGTCATTCAGACTTTCATTTAAAGATCCGATACAGGTTGTATAGAGGCGGGAAAAAAATCAGATTTGGGTCACTTCAGGCTGCAGTCTGAACGAAGCCCAACACACCCTAGTTGTTAACAGACAGTAAGCAGTATAGTCGAGTCCAGTGATCTGCCCTAAGGTGTGAACTGTCACCTGAGTCCTATTTTGCAGGATTGTTCAAGACACTAATGGCAGATCTAACTCCACAGTTCAACATAGTATAACTCCCTCTTTTGTTACAATAGATCTTTCAGGTTTTTCTAGAGATTTCAGATTTTGGAGGAGTATTCTTTTGCCTGATGTGTCTGATCTGTCTGTAAAGTCTTTTTTTTTTTTTTTTTTTAGTTATTTTTGTTTAGCTTTTTTTTTGTAGACGGTCTGCTACCTACTTGTTTCCATGGAGATGTTATTACTTTGGCTAGAATGTTCCTTTACTTTACACATATCCATCTAACATTTATTCATTATGGGTGTTTCTATTGCTCAAAAGTACAGTAGGTTTAATCTCTACTGTGGAATACTGCAGACAAAACAGTAACGTTTCCATGGAGACAAGCAGGTGGCAAACCCTGCACTCGAAAAGTTACGCAGTGCACCTGAAAGTTTTATTTGTTTTTGTTTGTATTTCATCCAGCCCTATCAGATCAGCACCAAAAGTCACCGGTACCTCCCATCTCTAGTTCAGGAGTAACGCAGCGTCTTCCCGACATGCCTGTTCCTCAGATGTTTGTTATGGTGCTGGAATACAATGGAAGGAAATACAACGGTTCCAAAAACTGTGAAGAAATGAGCATTGAGCTTTCGGGAAAATTTCACACCTTATTTTTTCTTTTTTTTTCATCTGAGTTGTTCTCTCCTCGCTCTCTCCGGAAACACTTGGCAGTAAACAAACACTCAAAGAAACAGCAGAAGCACCACTCCACAGAGCTTAGACTGGGTATGATGCTCGCGCACACAAGCTCGGCTCTTACTCCTTTCTCACACACACACAAGCTCGGCTCTTACTCCTGTCTCACACACACACACACACTCGCCTCTTACTCCTGTCTCACACACACACACACACACACTCGCCTCTTACTCCTGTCTCACACACACACACTCACACACACACTCATGCAGATACACAAACGTTGGGTTTCCACATTAAAAAGATGTCCTGGAGAGTGATCCTAACCAGGAAATAGTGTAATATGGGCCCTTTAACCATAGTTACTCTTGCTTAACCTTAAAGTGTATATGATTAGACTCCTGCATTTACTATAACAGAATTATAACAATTTACTAATAATCTTTGCTATCTTTTTCCATTTTAGAACTCACTGTGACTGTATTTTTGTGCTTTTCTTCTGAACTTTTTTTCTGCAAACTGTTACTTAAGTGATGTAAAATGACAGCAAAAACTTAAACCCTAAACCAGGGGTGTCCAAACTTTTTTCATCAAGGGCCACATATTAAAACACAGACCACTGTGAGGGCCGATCGAGGGTCATAGACTGATGGTCAAAACAGTGAGTAATTCAAATCTGTGCATTTCTAACAGGTTTGAATGACCAACCAGACTTTTGTTCAGGCTTAGACCCTCAAAAGGACACACTACATTTGCTTGATTAAGGTAGAGTTCAAAAACATGCAGTAAAAAGTACAACTTGCCGTAGTATGGGCCAATTCACCTGGAAACCTGAGGGCCAAAACAATTGGTCTGAAGGCCACATTTGGCCCTCGGGCCATAGTTTGGACATGCCTGATCTAACCTATTTAAACCATACATGAACTTAGAACCATGTAATAATCAGAAGTGGGGGAGAGTAGCAAAAATGTCACTTCAAAATAGAATTGGGCGATAAAAAACTCGATTCACGATTCGATTCGACCGTAAAGCAGCATCCAAAACTTTCACCATGTTGTGAAAACCTCTCTTCTCCACCCAATAAATTGGAAGCATTTCATATGGTCCACAGTACGGATGGACTTTGATTATTTTTTCTTAATCGATCGTCGGGAGAATAGACGATCAATTATCATTAATCATTAATGTTTTTATATTCAAATTATCATCATTATTATTACTAATCTGCATAAAGAAACTCAACTTTACAACATATAAACCATAATCACTATAGAAGCACATCAGTGTGAGATTAGAATGTACATCTTTGGCACATTTGTTTACGTCTTACAGAAACTTAAAACCGCATGGCTCATTTGCATAAACGGTAAACACTGAAAAAAGTGCTCTTTCTGTGACAGAGATTTGTTTGTGCCTGTGCCGTTCTTGGGGAAAGTGAGAAAGACGCACTGCAGGAAGTGACTACGGAAAGCCTATAGGAAGTCTTGGCAAATGCAAAATGTACGCGCTGTATAAAAAAAATCTTAAATATCTATTTTCCGAAAAGCAAATTGATGTGACTTGCCAACTCGATTTTTATTTAAAATCGATTTTTTGCCCAGGCCTACTTCAAAATAATATTACTCAAGTAAAAGTACAAAGTAGTGATCCAACAAATTACTCAAGTAAGTAAAGTAAGTAAGTAAATAAGAGCGATTCTAAGAGTAATGGGATGTTAAGTCTGATTCATAGCATCATGTATCAAGTGAATGGATTTGGAAGAGAAAAACATTAAATAATACACAAAATATGTTTTTTCGAAGGGTAGACACACAACTAAAGAACTAAATCTTTTCTGAATGTTCCGATCTTTTTCTCACAGTTCAAAGAATAACCAAAAATGTTACATAGTTAAGAGTACTGTTACTTCAAACTAAATATTACTTAAGCATGAGAAGTAGTACAGTATGTTGTTCAAACTACTCCTCGCAGAACTACTATTTCTTGCAAAAAACGTACTCATTTAAATGTAAATGCGTACTACCTCTGCTCAAAATAAATAAATTACATTATGGGGATGTGATTTTTCTCCCACGTGAACTGACTGATCGGGCGGCAGTAGCTCAGTTGGTAGAGCGTTTGTCCACTGATCCGAAGACCCTGGCAGCTCCCCTCTCCTCGGCTGCACCTTGGCCCACTTTGAGCAGTGCACTGAGCTTTGGAGTCCACAACACGACACAGAACCAGGCAAAAGAAAAAAAAGAGTCCAGTCATTTTTCAAACTCCAGAGCAGAAACACAACAACAGTGCCTCCAGCGCTTCACTTTGTTTACAGGAACACAATACGAGACTTTGACTACGAGAGCCGGAGATTTAAGATTTAATATGGGTCTACTTGTCTCTTCACGTATGTTTCCTTATATGTTTCCTTTATTATTAGTCTGTCCACTTCTCCAAAGCTCAAAGTGCTCTGTTGCACCTTGTGATGTTGTGAAACAGCTACCTTTATCGATTATTTAGGCTGAAATGATCCAAATGAAAGTGAAAGTGAAAGTGAAAGCGGATTGAGTTTTAAAACACTTCCTGTATTACTAAGTGACATCACAAGGTAGAGC